>LPNX011120408.1:571864-586534 GCA_001517045.1 Pseudotsuga menziesii | reverse complement strand
ATTGGTTAACAGTTATTCGGTACTTTTTCTTTTGTGTGGAAGAAGGGATGGGGCCCACTTAATTTTTACTCATGAATCCATTGTAGAAAATAGGTAGTGTCTTTTTTTGAGTAAGGATGGCACTGTTTTTATAAGGAAGTGAGGGGGATTGTATTTAATGTAGGATACTCGGTGATTGTGCAATATTTTTCTTTAATACCCAGTGAGCAAAAGGAAGGATGTGGGGTTATCCAAAGAATCAATTCTCCTTATGGTATATGAAATCTCCATGGAAAATAGAGAGACCTTTGTGGTTTGGAGCATATATTTCTCGGTGCAGCATGGTATATCTGGGTTAGAAATGTTAAGTATGTTCATAAATGTGAAAGAAAATAAAAGTAGTGAGAATAAGGGAAAAGTGTCTCTTTAGAAATTGTGATCACCAAACATAATCCTTCTCCGTATTTTCCTTATCTAGTAACCATTTTAAAGGTAGCTTTTGTTGAAAACTTTTATTATCATAATTTTGTATTTGAAATTAATAGAGTCATTAATGTTATAGCTGATTTTACCACACTTGGTAGATCACACTTTTATGGCCTTCCATGTCCCTCTGTAGACTCTTTGGACCCCCTGTACTCGAAACATACTTTGATGATCCAAGAAATCCCTAAAAAACACATGTTTATGGCTATACGCAGATTTTAAATTAAAAGTCGTGTGTACATGCAGCCTACTCCATTGTAGCCCACGTAGATCAAGAAATATGCATAAAAACAAAAAAATGGAGTTTTCCTCAATGAGTCCCGAATAACTTGACTCATGGCCTTCCATATGCCTAGAAACGCTCTGAATCAACCCTTCATTTCCTATTGAAGGGATATATATTGAGCCTCCTGGATACATTGGAGGAGGAGAGCATTTTGAGAGCAAGAAAACTATAGTTCATTGTTCCCCCTTTCATACATGCTTGAGTCTGCATCCCTTTGTCCTTTTGAGAACACATTGTTGCTCTTACCAATATTTCCATTGTCTTGTCAGCTTGCCATTGAGATGGAGGATTGAAGTAGTGGAGGCCCATGTGGAGGAATCGGTTTATCCATTTTGACGAGGTGCTGATAGAGTTTTCCATTGTTATCTATGTTCATTATTAATAGAAATATCTATTTCTCATCCATTACATGTGTATGACAATGAATATTCTTATCCATGGATGTAGTTGTATTTGATTATACATGTTGGATTTATATATGCTAGAGTAGGCCTAACACTTAATATATATCATGCTTATTATGCTCGTTGTTGTTGAGGATGAAGTGTAGGTACAACTGTGGTTGAAAATATCAATAGGGATCTACTACAACCGTCCGGAATAAGGTATGTTTTGTATCCCTTAGTGTTAGCAAAATTTATTTCTCTTGCATATTGAAGTAGATTTATTTCTGGTGTCATTCAAACTGTTGTGATCTACCCCAAGCCATAGGAAGTTTCTCTCTATAACAGAATTGATGACTCCGCTGGGGAGGTTCCTTGTTTTTCTTTGGGGTTTGGGTGCACAATGTGCTTGAATTTCTCTATGTTTATCTGTGTTTCTATGTCGGGTTCAAAAGTATGTTATCCCATTGGTTTATTTTGAATTAATCTAAGCCTTATCCTATCATTTTACCCCCTTCCCCTTTTTGTACGCGGTTCATAGTTGTATCAGTCGCGTAGACACACGGATTTTCCTTAAACAGTCGTGTATACATGCAGTTTTCCAGTGAACAGTCATGTGTGCCTCTCTTTTGAGTGTGAATTTGATCTTTAAGAGATGTTGGGTGGGTTTTGATTGTTCCTGAGTCTTCTTGGATGCATTTGATGTATGTCTATTACCTTTGTTTCTAACCAACGACCTTTTTTCTTTGATTTTTAGGTAGAAGTTGTTTTTGTCATATTTTTTCTTTTTGTTTTGATATTAGTGCGTTAGACCTTTTTATCTCAGTGTATTTCTTGGCTTGTGTCTGATACTTGTTACAGGTTCTAGGAGTTATAGAGTCTTTCTTTTATTGCATTTACATATCATTTATTACAAAAATACAAAAATATTTTGTTTTTCATGTTCATGCATGATGCACTTGCATGGAGTTAGTGCTTGCATTAGGTTTTGCTTAGTTGTATAGTGATCAAGTTTTCATATAGGAATGGTTGCATTGACATTTGAAGGAAAATTTATGCATCTCATGCAGTGGCATACCTCGTTTTCATCATTAAAGACAACTTGCACTTGGAATTGTTTGTTAGGTGTGCATATTTACATCATTTGTTGAGTCATAACATCACTAGTTGCACAATCATTTCCTTTGAGTAATCACAACCTTTAAATAAACGCTTAATCTAAAATGAATTGCACTTTTTATTTGATAGTGGTGCGTCAACAATATTAGATTTTAGAGTCTTGGAATAGGTTTTAGTGAGTAAATTTCTCCAAGACTACTAAACAAAACAAGTAGGTGTCTGTCTCGGAGAGAGAGTGAAATACTTGGTATAATTTGTGTTCTCATGAGGATCCTCTTACAGCGGATTTAAGCATGAGGAAGCGTACATGTTTTTGGTGGGGATAGCCCCTTGCCACTCTTTGTGCAGCGTCGGATATACTTCCAGGATCTTATTCGTATCTAGGGGATTTTGAGGTACCTTTGGTGCTTTCGAGCTTCAGGATACGTTACCCTGCCCATATGGTAGATCTCTCCTGTGACTTTCCACTTGAGCATCGATTATATTGGGGTGACCTTAGTTTCCTTACCTAGGTATCGCAGTGGGTACTTGTAGCGGTTATTTTGTGAGTGTCCTGGCTAGTTAGGGGTCGGACCACACAGGTGTTTTACGCGTTTAAGTTGAGGGCCACTATAATTGGTTACACACCTCCACTTTTAGTGCATGGGAGTCTCAAGCCTCTCCTAGGTGAGACATACCTTCTACATTCGGGAGCTCATTTATCCTCCCCTTGGCTTTCTTGCACTTGGCTTAGATTTTCTTAGGAGTGTGCTCTTTGTGTGCTAGATTGATTTAGGGTTCGTTATTGGTTGAGTCTTTTTACTTTTGTGGAGTCATCATGGAGCGAGTTCTGGCACCCTATTTTCCTCATCGTTTGGCAGGGATTTCTCCTTGCGGATATACTACTCCTCCTCGAAAGAGGACTACACATTCTAGGAATAGTCATACACACTTTGATCCACACACAAGTCTCATCATGAGTCATACATCTGAGACCCCGGAGCTCCCTCCTTCTCCATCCTCTGGAATGGGGAATGTGACATTCAGTAGACCTAGGACTCTGGTTGGGACTGACCCTCGTGGGGGAGGATCTTCCCTCCATTCACAACCCGATATGTCAAATTTCACACTTTCTTATGGGAGGTCTTCCTCACGTCATTTGAATGGTGAGACTCACCATGTTCCCTCTAGATTTGGGCCTTTTATATTTGGCATGCTAGATATGATCGATATTTTTTTTCATCTTTCGTCGATCTTGGTGTTGGTCCTAGTGTTGTTCTAGGGGAACTACCATCCCTTTCCATGTTGATCAGTTTGGTATTGGTCATTTTTTTCCTTTTGCACCTTTTGCAGGAAGATTTCCATTACCCTCGTCCAAGCATAATACTGAGATCCTTTCTCATGGAGGTGACCCTAGATATGTGAACATTGGAGTACATCATATATTTCATCATATGTTCCATTGTCTTTTGCACCTATTCCTTCGAATGTGTTTCTCATGACACACCCTCCTTACAACCTGCATGGCCCTTTGGGATGAAGTACTGGCTCTAGCCACGTTGTTCCCTCATCTATCGGTCCTACTATATCACGAGGTTATGTGCCGCCTTATATGTTCAGGGGAAAACCTCTATATTAGTATTATAATTATGGCTGCGTAGAACCCCAGTCTCAAGGTGTTATGAATTACAACATTCCCGTGTATCCCTTTATGGGTTAGGTAGGAGGAGGTTACTATCCGACTAGCCAAGGCCACGGTATTTAAAAAAATCAACCCTATGCGAATCAAACTTGTCAAGTAGCATGGAACCAAATAGCTCAACCTAGGCTCCCTTTCCTAACAACTTTGAATCTTCCTGACTTACTAAAGTTGACTAATGATCTGGTTTCTCATGATCCGATGTGGTCGGTTGATCCTGCTAAGCTTCCTTCTGACATTCCAAAGTTTGAAGTTAAGAATAGTGAGGACCCTGGAGAGCATGTTACCACTTTCCACCTATGGTTCACTTCTAATTACTTTAGTCATGCTTTAGCTTGCTTACGACTATTTCAACGCACCCTCACGGGACCTACAATGAAATGGAATATATATTTTTCTGGCGGCACATATCAAACCTTTAAAGATTTAGCCATGACATATCTGAACCACTTTCAGTTACCAGTATGTTACGATGCTGGTATCGAACTCCTATCTACATTTCAGCAAGACAAAGCCACACATATTTATGATCGTATTCAAGAGTGGCATAGACGGAAGAGGTTGATTAAGGCCAACATCCCACTTGAGTTTTTATTGGAATGGTTCCTTAAGTCGTTAATGCCATATATCATGAAGGATGTTTCGGCATCTGGAGTTATGAATGAGGAACATGATATCTTCCAAGATTAGCAACTAGACTTGATTTACGCTTAGTCTGGGCTCTTATATGAGATCATATCTAACACTCCATGGTCTAACTTCGAGCCTAAGCTTAAACCTGGGCCACATGCTGATGGCATTGTTGGCTCCGCAAGTACTAAAGTCGTATACCAGGTTACACATCAAATGAGGAATTTGTCTATTAATCAATTTCTGAACGGACAAGCTATGACTTCATCCAATCCCACCCAAATAGAGGATGTTCTTTCAGTACACTCATCATACTAGAAGGGTAACCAGCAACCCAGACAGAATAAGAAAAAGGGAAGAACTAATCCTAGAGGTGGGAATAGGAAGTAGAATGGTAATGATGACAAGAAAAGTGGTGATGTTGGGGGGGACAAGAAGTATAAATGTAAGGTTAATTTCCCTTGTAATATTTGTGGGGGATATCACCTCACTTACTTGTTCCCTTGTATCGATGAAGCCTCGAAATGCATTGCACAAAATCCCAGTTGTGTTAACAGAACCTTTACTGCATAACCAAAATATGAATTTGAGGAACGTGGACTCTAGAAGTGCTTCTAGTGGGCATCAAAACCCATCAAATGCTGAACGTTTCCATAGTTGTATCAACATGATGTCAGCTGAAAATGTTGTGACACGTGCTAAAGATTATGGTTCGTCGCAACCCAATGTGGGGAAAGAGCCTACACCTCATGAGGTTCCTTTGCATATTTACAAGCCTGAAGGTATACCTCGCATTCCGAAAGGAGTCCTAAAGTTTTTGGGGAACGATCCTAATGCTCTAGCCTCCCAACACTATTCTATAGTCGAGGATTTGGGTCAGAATCCTTGTGTGATGTCATCTCTCGAAATCCTTCAGACATTCCCTTCACAGAGAAAGGCCTTATTGACTGCCCTTAGGATGGTTGATTCTCATCCTTTTACAGTGATTAGATTTGAAACCCATGAGATCCAGGCTCACTTTCCTTACCATGTGGATTTCATAGTCCATGTGGAGTGTATGAACAACACGATCAAATGCACAGTGATTTATGAAGGTGCTGCGACCTCTATGATGTCTCTAAACTGTTGGAAAGGTCTTGGTTCACCCCCATTTTTGAAATCCAGGACCATGTTGATTGTCTTTGATGGATGTTCTTTTCGGCCACATTGTATACTTCCTTCTCTTCAGGTCCAGTTGGGAGGAAAGAATGTGTCCATCAAGGTCGAGGTGGTTGATGTGCCCCTTGATTACAACCTTTTACTGGGATGTAACTATATTTACAACATGAGAGCGGTTTTTTCTTCCATATTCTGTGGGATTTGCTTCCCTTTTGAAGATAGGATTGTTGTGATCAAGCAGAAATCATTTGATAATTCCAGTTCGTAAGCATCGTCGGGATCTACTATCCCGATTATTGATAGTTCTCAGCCGACAACTGAGAATGTTGGTGTAGGAATGTATCAGTCCTTGATGGGATCCTTTAATATTTTTGCACCAATCCTGACTATAGGTTCCACTCTTGGCAGTGAATCGTCATTGTTGAGATTAGTCCCATTTCAAACTATGTATTTGGAGGACCCTTGGACTCTCTCTTCTCCGAGCACTTCGGATGAAGATTCGAGACCTACTAAGATTGATACGCCATTTTATGTGGCATCTATTGCTTATCAAGCTACTCTTGATCCAATTATAGACCCTAGTCCTTCCTCTTCACGAATGGAGGAGGAGGACACTTTTGCACTGCCTACATGGGTAGTTGTGTCACCATGCTGACATGACTGCTTCGATGATGTTTTTCTTTTCGATGAAGTGATTCTTGAAGCCATGAATGGTTTGGAATGACCTTGGGAATATTTTCATCATCACTCTTACTTCTTCCCAGAGCTTGAAAAAATCAAGTGTGGTGACTTTAGGGCGACCCTTAGCAAGAAGGATGGTAGTCCCGTGATCCCACTAGGCACTCATGGTATATATACCGAAGAGAACATGGCTAATTTTTCACCAACTATCCCTATCAACATTTCTCGAACTCCTGGTAAAGTTGATAACTTTGAAATGTGGAATCCTGATGATGGGATGAACTATTCTGCCCAAAACATATAGAAATTCAAACAATCACCACAGGATTCCACATTTCAAAGATGTCCACCTGTGAAAGCATTAACAAAAAAGTTTGAGAACGTTTACATTGGGGCAGACTGTTCTCCCGATGAGATTTGGGAATACACTAAGCTTTTTAAAGAATTTTGTGATGTATTTGCTTGGTTGTATGATGAGATGCCAGGAATAAACCCTTAGATTGTTTAGCATGAGATTAAAACTTACCATGATGCTAGGCTTGTTCGACAGCGCTTATGCATGATGAATCCCCGTAAGGAGCCTGCCATTAAGGCAGAGATAGAGAATATGCTTAAGGACAACTTTATCTATCTAAATCCCTTGACTGAATGGGTATCCAACCTCATTCTGGTTGATAAGAAGCAGGGAACCATCCGGGTATGCACTAACTTTAGAGACCTGAACAAAGCCTATCCTAAAGATAAATTTCCCACGCCATTCATTGATCAGATTCTGGATGAATGTGCGGGAAGCAAATTATTTTTCTTTCATGGACGGTTTTTTGGGATACAATCAGATTCAAATCAAACCTGAGAACCAACATAAGACGGATTTCATTTGTCCTTGGGGTATTTTTGTGTACCAAAAAATTCCCTTCAGCCTTTAAAATGTCGGAGCTACGTTTTAGCAGGAGATGACCTTTACTTTTCATGACCTTAAGTGAATTATTGAAGTCTATCTGGATGATTTAGTTGCTCACTCTCGTTTAAGAGTGGATCATCGAAATCATTTGCACTTGGTTTTCGAGAGATGTCCATTACCAAATTTGTTTGAACACTTAGAAGTGCATATTTTGCGTGAAAGTAGGTTGGTTATTGGGATTCATCGTTTCTAAGGAGGGGATTAGGTTCAATCCTCTTAAGGTTGAGGCAATACTTCGATTGTCTTCCCCACACACTATTAGACGCCTTGGGAGTTTGCAAGGGATGACTAACTTCTTACGGAGGTTTATTGTCAACTTCTCCAGTTTGACCATGGGTTTCATGCACATTTTTAAGAAAGACACTCCTTTTATATGGGATGATTGAGCACATGAGTCTTGGCATCATCCCCCGTGCTTAGTCCACCCAAATATAGCCATGATTTCTTGATATATGTGGTCGCGTCTCAAGAGATGGTTGGAATGGTTTTGGTTAAAGACGACGATGAGCTCCAATAGCATGTTTTCTACTATATTATCTAGAACCTTATTGAAGTCGAACTTCGTTACACTCATGTTGAGAATATAGCCTTAGCTACCGTCCATGCAGTTCAACGATTGAGACATTATATACTCCTTCGCCAAACTATGGTTATGGCTCATATCAATCCATTTCAGTTCATCCTAACTAAAAGGATGATAGGGAGGAAATATAATAGGTGGATTGTTATTTTGCAAGAGTTTGATCTCAAATTTGTTTCGGAAAAATCGAAGAAATCATTGGTCTTTGCAGAGCTCATGTCTGATTTTCCTAGTTTGGACGAAGTTGAGGTTCATGAATCTTTGTTGATAATCATATCTTCCTCATATTGACTATGGACCCATGGTATGGCGATATTATCGTTTATTTGCAGACTTTGAAGGTCCCTCCTCACCTCTCACAGGATGAGCGTCGACATTTACAACACGTTGCTAAGAACTACCTCATTATTGGTGACACTTTGTATCGTCATGGGGTGGATTACATTTTGCGTCAATGTTTGACTCGTAAGTAGGTTGATACTATTATTAATGACTACCACGGTGGGGCATGTGGTGGTCATTTGTTTGGGCTTTCTAAAACCAAAAAAATATTAAGAGCGGGTTATTATTGGTCATCATTCTTTAAGGATTGTGTTAATATGGTCAGGCGATGCCACCCTTGCTAGGTGTTTACACAGAACATTCGTTCGAATCCTACCCCGTTGCACCCTATTATCACTATCATCCCCTTCACCAAGTGGGGGGTTGATTTTATGGATTGCAACCTAGCTTCAGCTGGGGGGAACCATCACATTATTGTGGCTGTGGATTACTTCACGAAATGGGAAGAGGTTATGCCTACTATTAAATATGATAGTGAGACGGCCACTCACTTCATGTTCAATCATAACATTACTCGATTTGGTATCCTGAGAGATCTTGTCATGAACCATGTCAAGAACATTCAAAATCGGATGATGGATTAGTTATATTCCAAATTAGGGTATAAGAAAGAGTATTCCTCTTCTTATTATCCTCTAGCGAATGGACAGGTCGAAGCTGTAAAAAAATACCTTAAGTCCATTCTGTAGAGAACCATTGCACAAAGCAAGAATAACAGGAACATTATGATTTACCCTATTTGTGGGATTATCGAACCACCATAAATATTGCCACCGGTTTTTCTCCATATCATTTAGTACATGGGGTGGAGTCAATTTTTCTATTGAATGCGAGATTACCTTTTTAAATCTAGTCGTAGAAATATTACCAGAGACTTCTGACTTGGGAGAACGTCTGGTCCATTTGGAGCACCTTGATGAGCAGTGTCAAGATTCCTTAGTGGATCTTGGAGCACCTTAATGAGCTGAGTTTACCACACTTGGTAGATCACACTTTTATGGCCTTCCATGTCCCTTTGCAGACTCTTTGGATCCCCTTTTCTCGAAACATACTTTGATGATCCAAGAAATCCCTAAAAAACACATGTTTATGTCTATACATGGATTTTAGCTTAAAAGTTGTGGGTACATGTAGCCTACTCCATTGTAGCCCACGTACATCAGGAAATATGCATAAAAACAAAAACATTTGGAGGTTTATTCAATGAGTCCCCAATAACTTGACTCTTGGCCTTCCATATGCCTAGAAACGCTTCGACTCAACCCTTCATTACCTATTGAAGGGATATATTTTGAGCCTCTTGGATGCATTGGAGGAGGAGAACATTTTGAGAGCACACATTGTTTCTCTTCCCAAGCTTGCCATTATCTTGTGAGCTTGCCATTAAGATGGAGGATTGAAGTGGTGGAGGCCCAGATGGAGGACTTGGTTTCTCCGTTTCGATGAGGTGGTGACATAGTTTGTCACTGTTATCTATGTTCATTATTAATAGAAATATCTTTTTTCAAGTCCATTACATGTGTATGACTATGAATATTCTTACCCATGGATGTAGTTGTATTTGATTATACATGTTGGATTTATATATGCTAGAGTAGGCCTAACACTTAACATATACCATGCTTGTTCTATTTTTTGTTGTTGAGGATGAATTGTAGGTACAAGTGTGGTTGAAAATCTCAATGGGGATCTACTACAACCATCTGGAATAAGGTATGTTATGTATCCCTTAGTGTTAGTAGCATTTATTTCTCTTTCATATTGAAGTGGATTGATTTCAGGTGTCATTCAATCTGTTGTGGTCTACCACATGCCATAGTTATTCTCTCTCTGTAACAATGTAGCGTCCCCGACCCTCTGACCGGCGAAGAGGATGCTACGATACATCAAATCATCCAGGCATCTAACCCCATGAACATGAACATACATACATATAATGTTGAAGCATGATACTTAAAAACATAAAACATATTTCGAAGCATAATCATTCATATACACAACAGAAGCAAAACATATCAATCAGCATTCATGGATATACAAATCAGCATTTAACATGTATATCATTACTCATCAATGGTAAATATAATTGCAGACACAAGTCAGGAAAGAGTACTTATCTTATAGAGAACTTGTTCCGCAACCAGCTACGTCGCTGTAAAATTCCACCCAACCATAGGCCAGCGTGCTCCTTAATCTCTCAGCAACGCTGCCACCCCTGAGTCGGGCATGATCCCCCAAGGAATAAGGAACTAGCAGGCTTACACATAGCCAAGATAACAAAACATGCCAAGCCAAAACAGTTGGGTTTATCAGGAAACAATGGATCAGCCAAGCCAACTCAGTTGGGTTTATCAGGCCATCCAAGAGCTGGGAAAGGCTAAATGTTAAACTGGTGAGCTCATTGAAGAGCTAAGGACACCTACACCATAACTAGCCTAGCTTCTAGAACACCCACACACACCCAACATAAGAAAATCGGTCCTTTATCTACTACACAGTCCCTCATGCCCTGACCTCCCTTCCAGTGTTATTCAAGGGTTGTGGAGAAGAAATCCATCCCTCTAGCTCTGTCTGTGTGGTTTCCAAACACACCAGCTTTATCAAGAAAACCAAGCCCTCATCCCTACTCCCAACACAGTCCGAAGACCAGCCACTGCATGCATGCAGTCAACCAACATTTATAGCTTGGACAGAGGAAAACGACTCTTGAGTCATTCTTAGCCCTATCGTGGCCAAAACGACTCCGAAGAAACCTACAATAGCCCCAAAACTTAACAGCAAACACATCCAACAAACATGGGCAAACAACAGCCCGCCCTGAAACAACGAAACCACCAGGGAACTTGTACAGACCAAAATGGGGAAGAAAAATAGTCTCCCCACCTGTGCATGATGGAAATTTACCCGACCCCAAAATTCAGAAGAAAAAATACACACCCGATACCACTCGATGGAAAATGTGAATGACAGCCGAAACGGCCTTTTCCTTGGCTATGTGAGACCCAAGCAAAGAATCCTCTGCATGAGAAACAGGGCGTCTCCCTGCGAGAGGATGAGCGGCAATTCTAGAATGGAGAGTGGGGAGTGTGGGAGTGTTCTCAGCCCATTGTGGAGAGACTGGAATGATCGTGGGTGTAGTCGCTTCTTCTGCTCAACGTGAGGTTCTATTTGCTAGTGGAGTGTGCGTGTGGGCAAGGACTGACAATCTTGTCATACTCCACTCCCCAGCAATAACTACCTCAACTACTCAGCAGAACATTTAGAGTGGTAGTTGGATAAGACAAGGGAAGATGATCAAATCAAAAAGAGTGGTGACACATGGCTTTCCCCCCATGGCTTAAGGTTTACCATTCCCCTTCCTTATCCTTATGATAATCATTCCCATTCTCAATTTAGTTGCAGTGAACATAGCTGGTTGGGTTATTTAATTAAAATGCATAGTAGCTACATGATGCCACAACTTAATATGTATGCCGCATATCCCGATATACCATCGGTAACAGTCCAATCACTGAAACATAACACAATCAAATCGGTGGTGGGGATTTTTCCTTCAGCTACACACCACGATTCATTACAATATATACATCACATACATTAATGCAAATGGGGTCAAAACTGGGGTGTTACATTCCCCTCCCCCTTCAATAGCACTGTCCTCAATGCTATACAAAATTGAACAAAATGCTACACTGGTATTACCTCAGTGTTCTGTAGAATTGAACAAAAATGGATGTGCCAATCGCATGGCATCCTCTAGTTCCCACGTAGCCTCTTCAAGTCCGTAGTGCTCCCATTGCACCTTTACCTGCCCTATGGCTTGGTTCCAGAGCATTGTGACCTTCCTATCGAGGATGCGCATTGGCTCTATTTGGAACTCTCCCTCGGGTTCCACCTGAATCACATCCCAATTTATCACATGGTTAGGATCATGTACATATTTCTTAAGCAAAGAGACATGAAAAACATTATGAGCTCTAGTACTAGCAGGCAATGCAAGTCTATATGCAACAGGCCCTATTCTTTCAAGCACTTCAAATGGCCCACAATATCTTGGTGACAGCTTGGCACAAATTCCAAGTTTCAAGGAACTCTTCTTTTCTTTCACTCTGAGGTAAACATGATCCCCAACATTGAACTCTCTGTTTATCCCATGCTTATCTGCATAGATTTTCTGTCTATCTTGTGCTGCTTTCAGATTCTTCCTAATCTTTACAACCTCTTGTTCTATTTCCTTGAGCAATTCTGGTCCAAGCACAATCCTGTTCACTGGATTATCCCAAGTCACTGGTTTCCTACACCTTCTTCCATACAAAGCTTCATACAGACTCATCCCCAAGGATGCTTGTTTTCCATTGTTATAAGCAAACTCTACCAAGTGTAAGTAATCTTCCCACTTAGTTGGTTTGTCCATCACATACATGTGAAGCATATCTTCAAGCACCTGATTCACTCTTTCTGTCTACCCATCTGTCTAAGGATGGTATGCAGTGCTGAAGTTTAGCTTTGTACCCAAATCTTCAAACAACCCCTTCCAAAGATTGGAAGTAAACTTGGCATCTCTATCGGAGACTATTGTTTTCGGCAACCCATGCAATTTGAAAATCTCCTTCATGAAGATCTTTGCAATGTCATCATTCTTGTGCGTAGACTTCATCGGTATAAAATGTGTTGCTTTTGTCAACTTGTCTACCACAACCATGATGGAATCATGTTGTCTCCAAGTCATCAGCAATCCTGTAATAAAATCCATGGAAATAACTTCCCATTTCCATTCCGAGACTGGAAAAGGCTACAACAAATATGCTGGATGTTAATGCTCAACCTTTACCTATTGACCAAGCAACCCTTTCGAGCTCACCTTCTTCTAGGTGAATAAAACAAGATACCAAATTATTCCCATAGGAAGTCCACTCCCTAGCTTCCTCTCCTCCCAAACTCAACACCTATAAATATTTCCAAGCCATTTTTAACCTTTCCTAAAAGGAATAATCTTTTGCATCGACTAAATTTTTTAAATGTTAAATCTTAATGGAAACTATGGTACAGTATGCAAGATTATAGTCCTCTCAAGCTCCAATCCATGAATTTGAACCAATCCTGATACTTTTTTTATCACAAATTTTCTAGGTTGTCTGATTTCCACTCAAAGGGAAGGCTTGCACAAAAGGCTTCCATACAATTGATCCATTTTTATGGGTCTTAATAGGGCTCCTTATTCAATCTATTATTGAACAATTATGGAAATGATTAGAAAACATTACTTTTCCCCATAAGGATTCAGAATTGTGTACTAATCTCCACAAATATTTAGTATCTAGGTCTTGATAGAACTAACCTAGGTTTTTTATTCCCCAGCCACCTAATTCTTTTAAGTTTTCCACCATTGATAATTGGAATCCCTTCATCTTGTTTGCTAGCAATCCACAACAAGGAGATGAACTTATTTCTTAACTTTGTGAGGATCCCTTTAGGGATATAAGAAATAGAAGCACAATAGACCGAGATGCTTTTAAGGACTACTTTGATCAAAACTAGATTTCCTCCCCAAGATAAAAACTTGTTAGCCCAACACGATACTCTTCCTTCAACTTTTTTATACATCCACATCCAATCATTAAAAGAATAAGAATTAGGCCTTAGGTAAAAATACAAGGTATTTAAAACCATCAAAGAGGGCTTTCATTGGGAAGGAGACTTCCTCTTTGAATCTGGACTACTCGTTTTCAGATAATAATTTCTCAGCAAGACATAATTTTTCCACATAAATTTTCATTACTGTGGCCTTATTATAAGTATCAAGTATCTGTACAGTTGTTTGTATATTTTCTAGCATTCCTTCTCCCAACATTAAAATGTCATCCACAATCAAAATATGAGAGAGTATTGTTGTTTATGAGACTCTCATTCTCTTGAAAGAACCAGACTGCTTAGCTTGATGAATTAACATGTTCAAAGCATCAGATACCCAGAGAAAAAGAAAGGGAGAAAGAGGAAAGCCCTTTCTTATCCCTTTGGATGTCCTAAAGAAGGAGAAAGGTGAGACATTGATAAGGACTGCAAAAGAGGTCGATTGTATACATCCCATAATCCATTTCACACTCTCTACTGCAAATCCCACCTGAATAAGTATGAGTCTTAGAAAATTCCAACTCGCCCTATTATAGGCTTTAGATACATCCAATCTTAGGGAAAAGTCATTGCACTTATTCTTTTTTATAGAATGTATAGTCTCATGGGCCAAAGAAACGGCATCATGGATTTGTCGATTGATACAAACCCAAAATTTTCCACTGAAAGTATCTTTCTTAGAATAGTATTCAATATATGAGCTATGGTTTTAGAAATAATTTTGTATATAACATTGCAACAAGAGTTTATTCTGAA
>LPNX011120408.1:558075-571750 GCA_001517045.1 Pseudotsuga menziesii | reverse complement strand
ATTGGTTAACAGTTATTCGGTACTTTTTCTTTTGTGTGGAAGAAGGGATGGGGCCCACTTAATTTTTACTCATGAATCCATTGTAGAAAATAGGTAGTGTCTCTCTTTGAGTAAGGATGGCACTGTTTTTATAAGGAAGTGAGGGGGATTGTATTTAATGTAGGATACTCGGTGATTGTGCAATATTTTTCTTTAATACCCAGTGAGCAAAAGGAAGGATGTGGGGTTATCCAAAGAATCAATTGTCCTTATGCTATATGAAATCTCCCATGGAAAATAGAGAGACCTTTGTGGTTTGGAGCATATATTTCTCGGTGCAGCATGGTATATCTGGGTTAGAAATGTTAAGTATGTTCATAAATGTGAAAGAAAATAAAAGTAGTGAGAATAAGGGAAAAGTGTCTCTTTAGAAATTGTGATCACCAAACATAATCCTTCTCCGTATTTTCCTTATCTAGTAACCGTTTTAAAGGTAGCTTTTGTTGAAAACTTTTATTATCATAATTTTGTATTTGAAATTAATAGAGTCATTAATGTTATAGCTGATTTTACCACACTTGGTAGATCACACTTTTATGGCCTTCCATGTCCCTCTGTAGACTCTTTGGACCCCCTGTACTCGAAACATACTTTGATGATCCAAGAAATCCCTAAAAAACACATGTTTACGGCTATACACATATTTTAAATTAAAAGTCGTGTGTACATGCAACCTACTCCACTGTAGCCCACGTAGATCAAGAAATATGCATAAAAACAAAAAAAATGGAGTTTTCCTCAATGAGTCCTGAATAACTTGACTCATGGCCTTCCATATGCCTAGAAACGCTCTGAATCAACCCTTCATTTCCTATTGAAGGGATATATATTGAGCCTCTTGGAGACATTTGAGGAGGAGAACATTTTGAGAGCAAGAAAACTATAGTTCATTGTTCCCCCTTTCATACATGCTTGAGTCTGCATCCCTTTGTCCTTTTGAGAACACATTGTTGCTCTTACCAATATTTCCATTGTCTTGTCAGCTTGCCATTGAGATGGAGGATTGAAGTAGTGGAGGCCCATGTGGAGGACTCGGTTTATCCATTTTGACAAGGTGCTGATAGAGTTTTCCATTGTTATCTATGTTCATTATTAATAGAAATATCTATTTCTCGTCCGTTACATGTGTATGACAATGAATATTCGTATCCATGGATGTGGTTGTATTTGATTATACATGTTGGATTTATATATGCTAGAGTAGGCCTAACACTTAACATATATCATGCTTATTATGCTCGTTGTTGTTGAGGATGAAGTGTAGGTACAACTGTGGTCGAAAATATCAATAGGGATCTACTACAACCGTCCGGAATAAGGTATGTTTTGTATCCCTTAGTGTTAGCAATATTTATTTCTCTTGCATATTGAAGTAGACTTATTTCTGGTGTCATTCAAACTGTTGTGATCTACCCCAAGCCATAGGAAGTTTCTCTCTATAACAGAATTGATGACTCCGCTGGGGAGGTTCCTTGTTTTTCTTTGGGGTTTGGGTGCACAATGTGCTTGAATTTCTCTATGTTTATCTGTGTTTCTGTGTCGGGTTCAAAAGTATGTTATCCCATTGGTGTATTTTGAAGTAATCTAAGTCTTATCCTATCATTTTACCCCCTTCCCCTCTTTGTACGCAGTTCATAGTTGTATCAGTCGCGTAGACACACGGATTTTCCTTAAACAGTCGTGTATACATTCAGTTTTCCAGTGAACACTCATGTATGCCTCTCTTTTGAGTGTGAATTTGATCTTTAAGAGATGTTGGGTGGGTTTTGATTGTTCCTGAGTCTTCTTGGATGCATTTGATGTATGTCTATTACCTTTGTTTCTAACCAACGACCTTTTTTCTTTGATTTTTAGGTAGAAGTTGTTTTTGACATATTTTTTCTTTTTGTTTTGATATTAGTGCGTTAGACCTTTTTATATTGGTGTATTTCTTGGCTTGTTTCTGATACTTGTTACAGGTTCTAGGAGTTATAGAGTCTTTCTTTTATTGCATTTACATATCATTTATTACAAAAATACAAAAATATTTTGTTTTTCATGTTTATGCATGATGCACTTGCATGGAGTTAGTGCTTGCATTAGGTTTTGCTTAGTTGTATAGTGATCAAGTTTTCATATAGGAATGGTTGCATTGACATTTGAAGGAAAATTTATGCATCTCATGCAGTGGCATACCTCGTTTTCATCATTAAAGACAACTTGCACTTGGAATTGTTTGTTAGGTGTGCATATTTACTTCATTTGTTGAGTCATAGCATCACTAGTTGCACAATCATTTCCTTTGAGTAATCACAACCTTTAAATAAACTCTTAATCTAAAATGAATTGCACTTTTTATTTGATAGTGGTGCATCAACAAGATTAGATTTTAGAGTCTTGGAATAGGTTTTAGTGAGTAAATTTCTCCAAGACTACTAAACAAAACAAGTAGGTGTCTGTCTCGGAGAGAGAGTGAAATACTTGGTATAATTTGTGTTCTCCTGAGGATCCTCTTACAACGGATTTAAGCATGAGGAAGCGTACATGTTTTTGGTGGGGATAGCCCCTTGCCACTCTTTGTGCAGCGTCAGATATACTTCCAGGATCTTATTTGTATTTGGGGGATTTTGAGGTACCTTTGGTGCTTTCGAGCTTCAGGCTATGTTACCCTGCCCATATGGTAGATCTCACCTGTGACTTTCCACTTGAGCATCGATTATATTGGGGTGACCTTAGTTTCCTTACCTAGGTATCGCAGTGGGTACTTGTAGTGGTCAATTTGTGAGTGTCCTGGCTAGGTAGGGGTCATACCACACAGGTGTTTTACGCGTTGAAGTTGAGGGCCACTATAATTGGTTACACAACTCCACTTTTAGTGCATGGGAGTCTCAAGCCTATCCTAGGTGAGACATACCTTCTACATTCGGGAGCTCATTTATCCTCCCCTTGGCTTTCTTGCACTTAGATTAAATTTTCTTAGGAGTGTGCTCTTTGTGCGCTAGATTGATTTAGGGTTCATTATTGGTTGAGTCTTTTTACTTTTGTGGAGTCATCATGGAGCGAGTTCTGGAACCCTGTTTTTCTCATCGTTTGGCAGGGATTTCTCCTTGCGGATCTACTACTCCTCCTTGAAAGAGGACTACACATTCTAGGAATAGTCATACACACTTTGATCCACACACAAGTCTCATCATGAGTCATACATCTGAGACCCCGGAGCTCCCTCCTTCTCCATCCTCTAGAATGGGGAATGTGACATTCAGTAGACCTAGGACTCTGGTTGGGACTGACCCTCGTGGGGGAGGATCTTCCCTCCATTCACAACCCCATATGTCAAATTTCATAGTTTCTTATGGGAGGTCTTCTTCACGTCAGTTGAATGGTGAGACTCACCATGTTCCCTCTAGATTTGGGCCTTTTATATTTGGCATGCTAGATATGATCGATATTTTTTGTCATCTTTCGTCGATCCTGGTGTTGGTCCTAGTGTTGTTCTGGGGGAACTACCATCCCTTTCCATGTTGATCAGTTTGGTATTGGTCATTTTTTGCATTTTGCGCCTTTTGCAGGAAGATTTCCATACCCCTCGTCCAAGCATAATACTGAGATCCTTTCTCATGGAGGTGACCCTAGATATGTGAACTTTGGAGTACATCATATATTTCATCATATGTTCCATTGTCTTTTGCACGTGTTCCTTCAAATGTGTTTCTCATGACACACCCTCCTTACAACCTGCATGGTCCTTTGGGATGAAGTACTGCCTCTAGCCACGTTGTTCCCTCATCTATCGGTCCTACTATATCGGGAGGTTATGTGCCTCCTTATATGTTTAGGGGAAAACCTCTATATTAGTATTATAATTATGGCTACGTAGAACCCCAGTCTCAAGGTGTTATGAATTACAACATTCCCGTGTATCCCTTTATGGGTTAGGTAGGAGGAGGTTACTATCCGATTAGCCAAGGCCACGGTCTTTACAAAAATGAACCCTATGCGAATCAAACTTGTCAAGTAGCATGGAACCAAATAGCTATACCTAGGCTCCCTTTCCTAAAAACTTTGAATCTTCCTGACTTACTAAAGTTGACCAATGATCTGGTTTCTCATGATCTGATGTGGTCGGTTGATCCTGCTAAGCTTCCTTCTGACATTCCAAAGTTTGAAGGTAAGAATAGTGAGGACCCTGGAGAGCATGTTACCACTTTCCACCTATGGTTCACTTCTAATTACTTGAGTCATGCTTTAGCTTGCTTACGACTATTTCAACGCACCCTCACGGGACCTACAATGAAATGGAATATATATTTTTCTGGGGGCACATATCGGACCTTTAATGATTTAGCCATGACATATATGAACCACTTTCAGTTACCAGTATGTTACGATGCTGGTATCGAACTCCTATCTACATTTCAGCAAGACAAAGCCACACATATTTATGATCGTATTCAAGAGTGGCATAGACGGAAGAGGTTGATTAAGGCCAACATTCCACCTGAGTTTTTATTGGAATGGTTCCTTAAGTCGTTCATGCCATATATCATGAAGGATGTTTCGGCATCTGGAGTTATGAATGAGGAACATGATATCATCCAATATTAGCAACTAGACTTGATTTACGCTTAGTCTAGGCTCTTATATGAGATCATATCTAACACTCCATGGTCTAACTTCGAGCCTAAGTTTAAACCTGGGCCACATGCTCATGGCATTGTTGGCTCCGCAAGTACTAAAGTCGTATACCAGGTTACACATCAAATGAGGAATTTGTCTATTAATCAATTTGTGAACGGACAAGCTATGACTTCATCCAATCCCACCCAAATAGAGGATGTTCTTTCAGTACACTCATCATACTAGAAGGGTAACCAGCAACCCAGAAGGAATAAGAAAAAGGGAAGAACTAATCGTAGAGGTGGGAATAGGAAGGAGAATGGTAATGATGACAAGAAAAGTGGTGATGTTGGGGGGGACAAGAAGTATAAATGTAAGGTTAATTTCCCTTGTAATATTTGTGGGGGAGATCACCTCACTTACTTGTTCCCTTGTATCGATGAAGCCTCAAAATGCATTGCACAAAATCCGAGTTGTGTTAACAGAACCTTTACTGCATAACCAAAATATGAATTTGAGGAACGTGGACTCCAGAAGTGCTTCTAGTGGGCATCAAAACCCATCAAACGCTGAACGTTTCCACAGTTGTATCAACATGATGTCAGCTGAAAATGTTGTGACACATGCTAAAGATTATGGTTCGTCCCAACCCAATGTGGGGAAAGAGCCTACACCTCATGAGGTTCCTTTGCATATTTACAAGCCTGAAGGTATACCTCGCATTCCGAAAGGAGTCCTAAAGTTTTTGGGGAACGATCCTAATGCTCGAGCCTCCCAACACTATTCTGTAGTCGAGGATTTGGGTCAGAATCCTTGTGTGATGTCATCTCTCGAAATCCTTCAGACATTCCCTTCACAGAGAAAGGCCTTATTGACTGCCCTTAGGATGGTTGATTCTCATCATTTTACGGTGATTAGATTTGAAACCCATGAGATCCGGGCTCACTTTCCTTACCATGTGGATTTCATAGTCCATGTGGAGTGTATGAACAACACGATCAAATGCATAGTGATTGATGAAGGTCCTGCGACCTCTATGATGTCTCTAGACTGTTGGAAAGGTCTTGGTTCACCCCCATTTTCGAAATCCAGGACCATGTTGATTGTCTTTGATGGATGTTCTTTTCGGCCACATTGTATACTTCCTTCTCTTCAGGTCCAGTTGGGAGGGAAGAATGTGTCCATCAAGGTCGAGGTGGTTGATGTGCCCCTTGATTACAACCTTTTACTGGGATGTAACTAGATTTACAACATGAGAGCGGTTTTTTCTTCCATATTCTGTGGGATTTGCTTCCCTTTCGAAGATAGGATTGTCGTGATCAAGCAGAAATCATTTGATAATTCCAGTTCGTAAGCATCGTTGGGATCTACTATCTCGATTATTGATAGTTCTCAGCCGATAACTGAGAATGTTGGTGTAGGAATGTATCAGTCCTTGATGGGATCCTTTAATATTTTTGCACCAATCCTAACTATAGGTTCCACTCTTGGCAGTGAATCGTCATTGTTGAGTTTAGTCCCATTTCAAACTATGTATTTGGAGGACCCTTGGACTCTCTCTTCTCCGAGCACTTCGGATGAAGATTCGAGACCTACTAAGATTCATACGTCATTTTATGTGGCATATATTGCTTATCAAGCTACTCTTGATCCAATTATAGACCCTAGTCCTTCATCTTCACGAATGCAGGAGGAGGACACTTTTGCACTGCCTGCTTGGGTAGTTGTGTCGCCATGCTCACATGACTACTTTGATGATGTTTTTCTTTTCGATGAAGTGATTCTTGAAGCCATGAATGGTTTGGAATGACCTTGGGAATATTTTCATCATCACTCTTACTTCTTCCCAGAGCTTGAAAAAATCAAGTGTGGTGACTTTAGGGCGACACTTAGCGAGAAGGATGGTAGTCCCGTGATCCCACTAGGCACTCATGGTATATATACCGAAGAGAACATGGCTAATTTTTCACCAACTATCCCTATCAACATTTCTCGAACTCCTGGCAAAGTTGATAACTTTGAAATGTGGAATCCTGATGATGGGCTAAACTATTCTGCCCGAAACATATAGAAATTCAAACATTCACCACAGGATTCCACATTTCAAAGATGTCCACCTGTGAAAGCATTAACAAAAAAGTTTGAGAACGTTTACATTGGGGCAGACTGTTCTCCCGATGAGATTCGGGAATACACTAAGATTTTTAAATAATTTTGTGATGTATTTGCTTGGTTGTATGATGAGATGCCAGGAATAAACCCTTAGATTGTTTAGCATGAGATTAAAACTTACCATGATGCTAGGCTTGTTCGACAGCGCTTATGCATGATGAATCCCCGTAATGAGCCTGGAATTAAGGTAGAGATAGAGAAGATGCTTAAGGACAACTTTATCTATCTAGATCCCTTGACTGAATGGGTATCCAACCTCGTTCTGGTTGATAAGAAGCAGGGAACCATCCGGGTATGCACTAACTTTAGAGACCTGAAAAAAGCCTGTCCTAAAGATAAATTTCCCACGCCATTCATTGATCAGATTCTGGATGAGTGTGCGGGAAGCAAATTATTTTTCTTTCATGGACGGTTTTTTGGGATACAATCAGATTCAAATCAAACCTGAGAACCAACATAAGACGGATTTCATTTGTCCTTGGGGTATTTTTGTGTACCAAAAAATTCCCTTCAGCCTTAAAAATGTCGGAGCTACGTTTTAGCAGGAGATGACCTTTACTTTTCATGACCTTAAGTGAATTATTGAAGTCTATCTGGATGATTTAGTTGCTCACTCTCGTTTAAGAGTGGATCATCCAAATCATTTGCACTTGGTTTTCGAGAGATGTCCATTACCAAATTTGTTTGAACCCTTAGAAGTGCATATTTTGTGTGAAAGTAGGTTGGTTATTGGGATTCATCGTTTCTAAGGAGGGGATTAGGTTCAATCCTCTTAAGGTTGATGCAATACTTCGATTGTCTTCCCCACGCACTATTAGACGCCTTCGGAGTTTGCAAGGGATGACTAACTTCTTACGGAGGTTTATTGTTAACTTTTCCAGTTTGACCAAGGGTTTCATGCACATTTTTAAGAAAGACACTCCTTTTATATGGGATGATTGAGCACATGAGTCTTGGCATCGTCCCCCGTGCTTAGTCCACCCAAATATAGCCATGATTTCTTGTTATATGTGGTCACGTCTCAAGAGATGGTTGAAATGGTTTTGGTTAAAGACGACGATGAGCTCCAATAGCATGTTTTCTACTATATTATCTAGAACCTTATTGAAGTCGAACTTCGTTACACTCATGTTGAGAATATAGCCTTAGCTACCGTCCATGCAGTTCAACGATTGAGACATTATATACTCCTTCGCCAAACTATGGTTATGGCTCATATCAATCCATTTCAGTTCATCCTAACCAAAAGGATGATAGGGAGGAAATATAATAAGTGGATTGTTATTTTGCAAGAGTTTGATCTCAAATTTGTTTCGGAAAAATCGAAGAAATCGTTGGTCTTTGCAGAGCTCATGTCTGATTTTCCTAGTTTGGACGAAGTTGAGGTTCATGAATCTTTGTGGACAATCATATCTTCCTCATCTTGACTGTGGACCCATGGTATGGCGATATTATTGTTTATTTGCAGACTTTGAAGGTCCCTCCTCACCTCTCACGGGATGAGCGTCGACATTTACAACACGTTGCTAAGAACTACCTCATTATTGGTGACACTTTGTATCGTCATGGGGTGGATTACATTTTGCGTCGATGTTTTACTCGTAAGTAGGTTGATACTATTATTAATGACTACCACGGTGGGGCATGTGGTGGTCATTTATTTGGGCTTTCTAAAACTAAAAAAATATTAAGAGCGGGTTATTATTGGTCATCATTCTTTAAGGATTGTGTTAATATGGTCAGGCGATGCCACCCTTTCCAGGTGTTTACACAGAACATTCGTTCGAATCCTACCCCGTTGCGCCCTATTATCACTATAGGCCCCTTCACCAAGTGGGGGGTTGATTTTATGGATTGCAACCTAGCTTCAGCTGGGGGGAACCATCACATTATTGTGGTTGTGGATTACTTCACGAAATGGGAAGAGGTTATGCCTACTATTAAATATGATAGTGAGACGGCCACTCACTTCATGTTCAATCGTAACATTACTCGATTTGGTATCCTGAGAGATCTTGTCAAGAACATTCAAAATCGGATGATGGATTATTTATATTCCAAATTAGGGTATAAGAAAGAGTATTCCTCTTCTTATTATCCTCAAGTGAATGGACAGGTCGAAGCTGTAAAAAAATACCTTAAGTCCATTCTGCAGAGAACCATTGCACAAAGAAAGAATAACAGGAACATTATGATTTACCCTGTTTGTGGGATTATCGAACCACCATTAATATTGCCACCGGTTTTTCTCCATATCATTTAGTACATGGGGTGGAGTCGATTTTTCTATTGAATGCAAGATTACCTTTTTAAATCTAGTCGTAGAAATATTACCAGAGACTTCTGACTTGGAAGAACGTCTGGTCCACTTGGAGCACCTTGATGAGCAGTGTCAGGATTCCTTAGTGGATCTTGGAGTACCTTAATGAGCTGAGTTTACCACACTTGGTAGATCACACTTTTATGGCCTTCCATGTCCCTTTGCAGACTCTTTGGATCCCCTTTTCTCGAAACATACTTTGATGATCCAAGAAATCCCTAAAAAACACATGTTTCTGTCTATACACGGATTTTATCTTAAAAGTTGTGGGTACATGTAGCCTACTCCATTGTAGCCCACGTACATCAGGAAATATGCATAAAAACAAAAAAAATTGGAGGTTTATTCAATGAGTCCCCAATAACTTGACTCTTGGCCTTCCATATGCCTAGAAACGCTCCGACTCAACCCTTCATTACCTATTGAAGGGATATATTTTGAGCCTCTTGGATGCATTGGAGGAGGAGAACATTTTGAGAGCACACATTGTTTCTCTTCCCAAGCTTGCCATTATCTTGTGAGCTTGCCATTAAGATGGAGGATTGAAGTGGTGGAGGCCTAGATGGAGGACTTGGTTTCTCCGTTTCGATGAGGTGGCGACATAGTTTGTCACTATTATCTATGTTCATTATTAATATAAATATCTTTTTTCAAGTCCATTACATGTGTATGACTATGAATATTCTTATCCATGGATGTAGTTGTATTTGATTATACATGTTGGATTTATATATGCTAGAGTAGGCCTAACACTTAACATATACCATGCTTGTTCTATTTTTTGTTGTTGAGGATGAATTGTAGGTACAAGTGTGGTTGAAAAGCTCAATGGGGATCTACTACAACCGTCTGGAATAAGGTATGTTATGTATCCCTTAGTGTTAGTAGCATTTATTTCTCTTGCATATTGAAGTGGATTGATTTCAGGTGTCATTCAATCTGTTGTGGTCTACCACATGCCATAGTTATTCTCTCTATGTAACAATGTAGCGTCCCCGACCCTCTGACCGGCGAAGAGGATGCTACGATACATCAAATCATCCAGGCATCTAACCCCATGAACATGAACATACATACATATAATGTTGAAGCATGATACTTAAAAACATAAAACATATTTCGAAGCATAATCATTCATATACACAACAGAAGCAAAACATATCAATCATCATTCATGGATATACAAATCAGCATTTAACATGTATATCATTACTCATCAATGGTAAATATAATCGCAGACACAAGTCAGGAAAGATTACTTATCTTATAGAGAACTTGTTCCGCAACCAGCTACGTCGCTGTAAAATTCCACCCAACCATAGGCCAGCATGCTCCTTAATCTCTCAGCAACGCTGCCACCCCTGAGTCGGGCATGATCCCCCAAGGAATAAGGAACTAGCAGGCTTACACATAGCCAAGATAACAAAACATGCCAAGCCAACACAGTTGGGTTTATCAGGAAACAATGGATCAACCAAGCCAACTCAGTTGGGTTTATCAGGCCATCCAAGAGCTGGGAAAGGCTAAATGTTAAGATGGTGAGCTCATTGAAGAGCTAAGGACACCTACACCATAACTAGCCTGGATTCTAGAACACCCACACACGCCCAACACAAGAAAATCGGTCCTTTCTCTACTCCACAGTCCCTCAGGCCCTGACCTCCCTTCCAGTGTTATTCAGGGGTTGTGGAGAAGAAATCCATCCCTCTAGCTCTGTCTGTGTGGTTTCCAAACACACCAGCTTTATCAAGCAAACCAAGCCCTCATCCCTACTCCCAACACAGTCCGAAGACCAGCCACTGCATGCATGCAATCAACCAACATTTATAGCTTAGACAGAGGAAAACGACTCTTGAGTCGTTCTTAGCTCTATCGTGGCCAAAACGACTCCAAAGAAACCTACAGTAGCCCCAAAACTTAACAGCAAACACATCCAACAAACGTGGGCAAACAACAGCCCGCCCTGAAACAACGAAACCACCGGGGAACTTGCACAGACCAAAATGGGGAAGAAAAATAGTCTCCCCACCTGTGCGTGAGGGAAATTTACCCGACCCCAAAATTCAGAAGAAAAAATACACACCCGATACCACTCGATGGAAAATGTTGATGACAGTCGAAACGGCCTTTTCCTTGGCTATGTGAGACCCAAGAAAATAATCCTCTGCATGAGAAATAGGGCGTCTCCCTGCGAGAGGATGAGTGGCAATTCTATAATGGAGAGTGGGGAGTGTGGGAGTGTTCTCAGCCCATTATGGAGAGAGTGGAATGATCGTGGGCATAGTCGCTTCTTCTGCTCAACGTGAGGTTCTATTTGCTGGTGGAGTGTGCATGTGGGAAAGGACTGACAATCCTGTCATACTCCACTCCCCAGCAATAACTACCTCAACTACTCAGCAAAACATTTAGAGTGGTAGTTGGATAAGACAAGGGAAGATGATCAAATCAAAAAGAGTGGTGACACATGGCTTTTCCCCCCCATGGCTTAAGGTTTACCATTCCCCTTCCTTATCCTTATGATAATCATGCCCATTCTCAATTTAGTTGCAGTGAACATAGATGGTTGGGTTATTTAATTAAAATGCATAGTAGCTACATGATGCCACAACTTAATATGTATGCCGCATATCCCGATATACCATCGGTAACAGCCCAATCACTGAAACATAACACAATCAAATCGGTGGTGGGGATTTTTCCTTCAGCTCCACACCACGATTCATTACAATATATACATCACATACATTAATGCAAATGGGGTCAAAACTGGGGTGTTACATTCCCCTCCCCCTTCAATAGAACTGTCCTCAGTGCTTTACAAAATTGAACAAAATGCTACACTGGTATTACCTCAGTGTTCCGCAGAATTGAACAAAAATGGATGTTCCAATCACATGTCATCCTCCAGTTCCCACGTAGCCTCTTCAAGTCCGTAGTGCTTCCATTGCACCTTTACCTGCCCTATGGCTTGGTTTCGGAGCATTGTGACCTTCCTATCGAGGATGCGCATTGACTCGATTTGGAACTCTCCCTCGGGTTCCACCTGAATCACATCCCAATTTATCACATGGTTAGGATCATGTACATATTTCTTAAGCAAAGAGACATGAAAAACATTATGAGCTCTAGTACTAGCAGGAAATGCAAGTCTATATGAAACAGGCCCTATTCTTTCATGCACTTCAAATGGACCACAATATCTTGGTGACAGCTTGGCACAACTTCCAAGTTTCAAGGAACTCTTCTTTTCTTTCACTCTGAGGTAAACATGATCCCCAACATTGAACTCTCTGTTTATCCCATGCTTATCTGCATAGCTTTTCTGTCTGTCCTGTGTTGCTTTCAGATTCTTCCTGATCTTTACAACCTCTTGTTCCATTTCCTTGAGCAATTCTGGTCCAAGCACAATCCTGTTCACTGGATTATCCCAAGTCACTAGTGTCCTACACCTTCTTCCATACAAAGCTTCATACAGACTCATCCCCAAGGATGCTTGTTGTCCATTGTTATAAGCAAACTCTACCAAGTGTAAGTAATCTTCCCACTTGGTTGGTTTGTCCATCACATACATGTGAAGCATATCTTCAAGCACCTTATTCACTCTTTCTGTCTACGCATCTGTCTAAGGATGGTATGCAGTGCTGAATTTTAGCTTGTACCCAAATCTGCAAACAACCCCTTCCAAAGATTGGAAGTAAACTTGGAATCTCTGTCGGAGACTATTGTTTTTGTCAACCCATGCAATTTGAAAATCTCCTTCATGAATATCTTTGCAATGTCATCATTCTTGTGCATAGACTTCATCAGTATAAAATGTGTTGCTTTTGTCAACTTGTCTACCACAACCATGATGGAATCATGTTGTCTCCAAGTCATCAGTAATCCTGTGATAAAATCCATGGAAATAACTTCCCATTTCCATTCCGAGACTGGAAAAGGCTGCAACAAACCTGCTGGATGTTAATGCTCAACCTTTACCTATTGAAATTTCATGCACCTTGAAATGTATTCAGCCATGTCCGTTTTCATTCTTGGCCAAAAGAACTGCTTTCTAGCTGTAGCAATTGTCTTATGATATCCTGGGTGACCAGAATACAAAGCTTGATGGATTTCATCCATAACAACTCTCCTCAAATCTGCTACATCTGGAATATAAATTTTTCCTTTATAAGTAAGAAGTCCATCTTCTTCCAATTTATATCCCTCATACCTCTTCTCAATACTTTGCTGCTGCAATTTTTCTTTTACCTGTTCGTACAAATCATCTCCAGCAACATGATTAACAATATGCTACCTCAAATCTGATTGGAAAATAATAAGAGATGCCACATGCATTTCATGTACCTTCCTGCTAAGTGCATCATCGACCTTATTCTCTTTCCCCTTTATATTCTTGATTTCAAAATCAAACTCGCATAAAAATCCTAGCCATCTTGCTTGCCTAGCATTCAAAGTAGGCTGATCAAATAGATACTTCAGACCACAATGGTCTATTCTGAGTTCAAATCTTCTACCCATCAAGTAGTGTCTCCACATCTTGAGAGCATG
>LPNX011120408.1:504929-548082 GCA_001517045.1 Pseudotsuga menziesii | reverse complement strand
GTTAGCACTATGAAAAAAACTAGTATTAATAATTTTTTTTTTTTTTAAATATGAAATTGAATGATATTTTTTTCTTCTAGTATTTAAACAATTAAAATTTGTTTTTTAAATTATTTTTCAAAATTTAATTGTTAACTTGTAAAAATCTGTATCCATATTACAAGTCAACCAAATATTCAATGAATTTGAATTTGTACAAAATTTCCATGCACTAAATAGCAATACGGTCAATTTATGCTACTTTGATTTAGTGCATATGGAACGTATCATGTTAGATTAATTATTGATATGTGTTGCATGATTGATCAAATCTTAACTTGGCCACATAGCGTGTGAAGGAAATGGAATAAATGAATGATATTTAAACTTGTTGCGTCGAGAGGTGCTCTACAGCCCAGTATGGGGGAGATCTTGTAACGTTACATAACGTTATGTAACGTTACGTAACGTTACTTTTTACTTCTAAAAAGTAAGAAGTAACAAATATATTTTGTTGACCATTAAAAAATAAAAAATTAATTATCCGCCAAAATAAATGTAAAATGGGGGAGATGTTGTAATGTTCCTACCTAAAAAAAATGCATAAAAAATTGAATTATCCGCAAAAAAATGTTGGCCTTGCACATGGTTTTAAAACCATGTGCAAGGCCTCATAAACAACCCATGGTGTTATTGTACATGGTTTAGGAGGGCCTTGCAAATGGTTTTAAAACCATGTGCAAGACCTCCTATAAAACCCATGGTTTTATTGTACATGGTTCTCCTAAACAATCCATGGTTTTAGGAGGGCGTTGCACATGGTTTTAAAACCATGTATGGGGTGAGATGTTGTAATGTTCGTTCCTAACAAAATAAAAAATATTATATGTCCACCATAAATAGTATTAAATATTAATAAATAAAAATTTTATATGTAGACCTTAAATAAAAATATGTGTCCTTTGATTTGAATCAAATCAATGGCTATATATAGGACACAACAAAGTTGATAGCTCCTTGAGTGCAATACCTAAGAAGAGGTTTGCACATCTAGATATTTGATTCCTTTCAACGCTTAATAGAGCCTAGGATTTGGATCTAGGCTGGTGACAAAGTAAACCACGATTGAAAACTAGATATGATGAAAACGCTGAAAGTAATGAATAGGATGACAGCATGCATCATGAAGAACGTATTTTAAGTGATGAAAAAGGTATAAGCGTAGCTTGATATTACTTTAATTATTAAATGATTGGCGTACTTATAGTTAGTCCTCTTAATTAGTATATGCATAGGTAAAATATTGAGGTTGGCTCCCTCTTGTATTATACTAATGAAGCTTATAGTAAGAATTGTTTTCATATTACTTGCTAATTTCAAGGACATATATTGACGCATTCATTCATTAATATGTTTTAGTAACTTGAGTATTGAACTTATACTCCTTGATGTGAGAAGCATATTAGAGGAATGGCTATGCACAAATGAATCATCGTCGATTTAAGGGAATAAAATATTACTTCTAAAAGAGTTGCATTCCATGTACTTGAACGGATGAATGTAAATCTTTGATACAATATTTATGGCTTAGACTTAAGGTGGGAATAAAGATGAAGATTAATAAGGGTAAGTTAATTCAAGTGGTTGAAAATCAGAAGTATGGCCTTTTTTTTAATTGGATCTAAACTATTAGATGATGAATCATAAGTTAAATAGATTTATATGATCTTGAATATATATATATGCTAATTGATGAGATTTTACTTTATTCATAATGATCCGGTTATTAATACAACTAACTATTGAAACTATTGATTGTTGTGTGATGTTAAAATTTTAAAAAAAAATTATACCCCATTTACCTAAGAGGTCTTAATGGATTTTGGGTACATTAAAAATTGTAGCAAAGAATGGTTACAACACTTTGTAACCTTAAGGTCTTAACAATAGTACATGTAAAGAAAATTTCATGAACTTGTATATTAATATTATCTACTTGTAACAAACACAATTAACCGAGTACTGATCCACCTCACCTACTCAACTATTACTATACTTCTTTCTGCCATCAAATCTATATTGCATAGACATGATCATGAAATTATTGAAGCATTAATTCTTGCAATATCTATGAATATATATATAATCATGTGTGCCATGTGCATATGCAAGTAGAAGCTTGTAATGTGTTAAGATTGATGTATAATGTTAAGTCGAATGTAAAATTTAAGATTATTTATAATGTATTTGTTTTTCCTATGAGAATGAGAGGAAGGAAAGATACATGGCCTTATGTTTAAATATGGAGAAAGAGAAATACACATTAGACAGTATAGTTAATAAAAACTATAGTAAGAGATCTTGGATAACTCAGGTATGTTAATATTTATTTTGAAGTAGGTAACTAAATGTTACAAAAAGGTTTTGATAATGATAAAATGATTAATAATGCATTGCATCTAGAGCATCGATGATTTGTTTACGTTAAATATATGTTTCAATATAAAACCATGGGTGTAAGCTGGTAGATTTGAGTTTCCACTGGCATACTCCATGTTTAGAAATTATGGTCGTCCTTGAGGAGTAACTATAGCACTATTGAAATCTTTTCAATTATGAGTAGATGCAATGCATACATGGTATATCCATGATGAACATAGGATTCCAAAAGCAAACCAACAACCTAAAATTTGATTATTTTATTTACACGCCTTTTGCAAAACACCAATAGCATCAAAATATGAAAAATGATGATTATAAGATTTGGTGTGCATCTTTGTCAGTAAAGTCCTATAGAACTTAGATGCATGTGACTCGATGTTGAGTTGAAGACTCTAGAGCATTAAGGATGACTTAATTGAGATTTATTTGGTTTGATGTTGAGCATCAAGTATTATTAATGATGTAATCATGTCTATTATTGAATTTACCTAAAATTTATTTTTGAAAAAATATGGCCTATATGACTGACTATATTGAAGAAGTGCAAGTAAAAAAGGATCAAGCTGACTAAGAAACAAAGGCTTAATAAGAAACCATGGATAACAACATGGAAAGGATGTAAAAGAAAAATAAGAAGAAGATCGCAAGTTAAAGACTAAGCTAAATTTTAACTGAATTCAAGAAAGTGAATTATAAAAGAAGCTAAAAGTAAAAAAATCCCAGTCTGGTTCAGGGGAAGAAATCGGAAATATGTTTTGTAAAATTATTCACAAGGGTGTAAATTTTCAGTAGAGGTATGTTGCATTTCAGTACAAAGTGCTTAGAATTAGTATTGAATACTGTAACTTATTCTGGTGCCTTGAGCGCTAAGAGGTACATGTTTGGTATTGACTAACTATAGTAGGTATATAGTTAGAATTATCTTCATGAAAATAAACTAATGACTGGAAATAGGAATGATAATTAAGGGGTTAAATCATATAATTGTGGTAAATTGAACCACAGTAAAGCAAGAGTACTGCTAATATATTGTAAGCAGGAGGAATTATTGTTGGTTTATGCATAATCATTACAAGCTGTAACTAGACTTGAAATTGAGACTTAAATTTAAGAACAAACAAATTGAAATATTGATAACGATCAAGCAAGAAATAATATTTGAACAACTGTGGGGATTCCTAAGTTGTATGCACATCCTAAATAGCACCGATAGGAAATCTTGAGATTCGTAACAACCAATGAAGGGTATTGTCCTCATGTTGGATGGGGAATTTGAATGTGTAGTAAAGGCCCTGCCGCATTTCCAGTATGTAGCTAAGATGTACCAAATTTTGTTCCATTACTTGGTACACTAAGAGGTACTTGAATTACTGACTATTATGTAGCTAGTGTAAATAATATAGACATGAGATACACCCGAGAGTGGTAAAAAGTGGATGAAGGGTATCATCATTGTATCAGATGAATCAAATATATACATATTGAGGAGTCTTGTACGTGAACTGGTGGTTCCGTCAGGAGATGACCCTCATGTATAGATGCCAAAACTTCTGAAAGAATATTTTAGCCAGGAAATGCTTTGGAACATCATTATCATACAAGAGGTATGTGTGTGAATATTACTTTTGATATTTTATGCACTATGATATAATGAAGAATGAAGTATTGGCTACAATTTATATGAGGTAATCCTCACATGACAAATGCAATAAAAGGATTGTTTCTATGTCCACTGATAATGCTTTTAAATTAGTATGTGTTTCAGAATATGTGAGAAAATTATGATTATATACATGTTATGTTAGTTTGATATGACTGGTTTATGTTGAAAAGAAAACTTGAAAATAATATTAAGAGTAATGGAAAAGAAGTATAACCATACAAGTGGTATATGTTATAAATGACAAAGCTAAGTGACATGATATGAAAATGGATGAACGATTCTCTCTTGGATTACGAATTTTTATATGTCATGTATGACTAACACATGTTGCAAGTACATATTTGAGGGTAAAATTAAACTTTGGATATTTTCTATGAAAAGAAACAACAATATGTTGCAAAAGAAGTTATTATTCATGCTTCTCTTGATTTGAAAAATCATATATATGCATATGTTTTATGGTTAACGTGGGAAATACTTCATGATGTTTGTGTAAAGAATAGGTTAAGAAATACAAGCTGTTGACACAAACCCAGCCAACAAAACCCAGTTGACAGGGGTTCCAACTCTATCAGCAGCCAAACCATCACAATCTCCCTAAGCACTGGCCCAGACAAGTTTTACCTTGTCCAACAACACCCACAGAACGGATGAGGTCTCACCCGAGATGTTCGAGGGAGAGTTGACAGAGCCAAGTTTCCACAGAATAGGAAGGGACAATGTGGCATCAACTTAACAGATCAGCGCAACATTAACAGATATGACCATTTATTTAAGCATTAACACAATCATTCATCATTGTTCTTCATCAAATCGCATCATTTCATTAAAAATTAGTAAACATACTGATGCACAAACAGATTCAATAAAATAACATCATCTAAAGCAGGAAAACATCACATCATAGATCCATGTCCCACATTCACTTAACATTTATCATAGAGTCGCAGAAAATAATAAAACAGTAAAACAGAAAGATGCAGTAATTCAGATCAACATCCACCTTGTCATATTACTTGCGCTCAAAAATCACAATTCACAGATTGACAGATCTCAGTTAGATACTCAAAGATATTATTCACCAAGCTCAAATTCTTCACCTCTAAAAAAATATAGATATCTAATACTTGCGATTCAACATCTATTTATAGGCTTGCGCCTTTACATTCAAGGTCCACTTTAGACAACTTCTAACTAATTCTTAACTGATTCTACAAAATGATGACCAATATCCACAAAATATGGTCCAAAACAACAAAAGATGACACAAAAGATAAAATATATTCTAATCTATGATTTACACGACAATCTTATACTTGCACGGTGTCTTTGAGCTTATGCAGCATCCGCGATGTTGCTCAACTAATGTATCCAAAACCCCTTGCCAACAAGCTCCCAACACAATCTTGTGGCTCGCCCTCAAGCCACACTAAATGGACATGGTGTACTCGTTGATCTTGATCTTGAAATCCTCATACTGCTGAGTAATTTCTTTCACCTACCCTCTGATATTTTTAGCAATCTCCTGGATTGTTGTCAGGTCATGGGTGACTGGGTGCTTGACCATCTTCTTCGCAATTTCCTTTTTACCATCCTGTGCCTCCTGGAGCATAGAAATCACCTTCAGTGATATTTGCACTCCAATCTCTTGGAACTCATCTAACTGTGCATTGTGTCGGTGCTGCCTTTCTCTTTCCTTGGCTACCCGTTGTTGCAGCTCCTTTAGATCTACTACCTTGGTGATCTGCATCAAAAATGGCATCGCTTTCAGTGATGTCTTCAGGGTTTCCAGTTGCCCGTCTGCTTCTTTCAAGTGTGCAGTCAGTTTCTCTAGCTGCTCATCCTACACTATGCTACCCCAAAACTGCGTAGTCACATCCGTCACTTTCTTTGCATCCTCCTCTAACTCATCGAGTTTTTTTGCTAGCTCTTCTATCTCGCCCATTAACATTACTATTTTATTTGGTGGCATGGTTGGGTGCACCAAAGCCTCCAAAATACCGTTATCACTCTACAACTTGGAAATAATGGCCCCGAGTCTCTTTTATTTGTCCACCGCATCCAGCTCCGTGGTAGTCTCCAAGATATGCTAATAGGCATTCGCAACTGCCACTTCCAACTCGACGCGGCTATCAAAAAAATGTGCCTTCTCAACAATGAGGTGATATGTCCTTATTCAGCTCTATGGTCTCCTCAGCAGTATTTTTACTTGTAACTCCTCTTGGGATTTCTTCAAGGCTTCAATCTCTTGCACTTTCTCTTCTAACAGCTTCTCCTTTGCGTGCTACAGTTCCTGCGACCACAAGTACCGATCGTTGATGTCTTTATGTCTATCTGCCAACTCCTAGTTGGAAACTCATTGCAAGTGTACCAACATCTGTGTGGACATCAATTTGATATCCAGTGATATATCCTGCAACTAGTGCAGGGAGGCATTCAAATCCTCTTTTCCAGTGTCAATCGCAGTCGAGGGAATTTGAACATTTCTGAACCGCAGCTCAGTGTTGATTGACGCATGTTCTTGGACCATTGCTCCTTCCTTTGGAGCTCTCTTCAAAACAACATTGTATAAAGTATCCAGTTTTTTGCTTACCTCGATGAATCCATCTTGTGTTTATTTCTTAATTTCATTTATTGTCACATCGGTTGCATCATTAACAGCCTTGACGAGCTCGTTCAACTACGCCTCCATTGCTAACACTGTGCTACTACTCGCATCCTGGTCCATACGCTTCTTTGTTCTTAGTTCATTGAATATGTACTATGCTTCTAGGTCCGTAGGTGTCTTTGTCGAGGATTCTTCATCAGATTGCTGGTGACTCTGCTGGTCATCTTTGCATATAGGGTCATCAGGTGCATCCTTCGGGGGTCTCGCCGAGAATTCTTCTACACTGACTGGTTCTCTTCATTCCGCAAGACAATCATTAATCATTGCCTCCAGTTCTGGATCAGACACCTTGTACCGCATTGGAAACCATTTCTTGTATGTGTCTCGTCGTGCTTGAACATGAATAGCATGTGGTTCAATTGCAAACTACATAATCCTTTGATATTTTTCCGCGGCTTCCTCTGAAAGTCTTGGAATTTTTACTGCTACCTCTTGCAATGCTTCCCAATAGATCCAAAATTGGATCAAGCAGTCTATCAACCTCTCTACTTCTCTCACCCACCATATATTTTGATACCGCGCACCCTTGCATACCTCTATCACTTTAACATCCATGCCCTGGTAGTCATCTGGCTCCATCCAAGCCACTGACATGATCAAGTTGAGGAGCCAACTGTATGTGAATGGTATTTCACCCGCTTGTGCTGCCACTGTGTCCTCCTCCAACTAGTTCATAAGGAAGAGTGACCAGTTCATATGTATGCCTCGCACATATAGCTCAGCACATGTGACCACCCCTAAATTGCATTGGATGGGGCAGTTCTTCCTTACCACCTTACTATCCAGAATTCTTGCGTCGATATGCATTGCGCGGTCATTGATACTATCAATGTCGTATGCCCTCCCATCGCGCTCCAAATCATAGTGCTTATTCAACGTCGCCGCCAGCTTCTTATCATTTTCTTTTCCTCAAAAATATTGTGAGGGGTCTGGCCCATCCTTGGGTAGTCTCGTTATTTCTAAAATAAGCTCGACTGTGACATCAACTGGCTCATCTAACCATAAAAACCCACCACATAAGCACGCTAAAAGCTACTTCACGCATACATTTACTTCAGTCTTCCGCCCAAAGTGTGGAATTTTAATCAACCCAAGCAATCTGTCTCTATCCAGTATGCGCACCTAGTCCTCTAGGATGCGCTCTATCATCCCACCTCCGACCTATACCATTGGCACATATGGTTCACGTGCAATGTTCTCTAGTGCGAGAAATTCATGGTCTTCATATTTCATCTACATCAGCACAAGCACAATATTGGAAGTGCATACCATCCCTTGTGGTATTTTCGGCATCCTTATCTAGTATCGTTGATTCGTAGTGGGATTCTTTGCATTCACACTAGGCCGACTAGGAGGTATATAACCAGGGATGTATTTAATAGACACCCCTGCTCGAGCTATAGACTCCACAACTCCTGAGATCGATGGCCTCGTATGTGCAGTGTCTTCTCCTTGTGCCCTTGCAAACATTCTGGTATACCTAAACTATGGCATCGAAGAGCTAGGCTTATACCCCTTTCTCTTCTACTTTGGCATCGACAACGATCCGACTAGAATACTGGCTACTTATTCCACGATTGTTACGGGTCTGATCGGTGAATCTCTCTCACTCAAAATCTCTACTGTGTCTGGGTTACTCTACATGTTGCGCCAATTTCCTTGCAAGACTCAACAGTCACTCACCCTCTCTGGACTTAGCAACTTACTCAATCCCCTCAACTTCACTTGGAAACTCGCTCTACAAATATGCAATGTTGCAACTCAACTCGACTCTGCACAATGGTGTCTTCCGACCACGTCAAGCTCCCCTTTTATAGTGCCAAATCAAACCTTACTCATCATTACGAAATCAATGCAATCATCATGACCAAATCATGCATTAACTACCCAAATCTTTCATCGATCCTGCCAACCCAACGGTCAGATCCTCCATCATTACGTGTCACTTCCACAAGCGTCGTTGGTTAACTGCTTTTAACTATCTTCATTTATTACTGATTTGACTTTTGTGCACAGACTTACAACTGTTGTTACATGACCTCCTAACTACACTATTTAATCCTACTCTTGTGCATCTACCTCCTCTTGGTGCGCCCTCCTTTCATCCATCATCCTATCTACTTTTTTTTCCATTGCGCAGTGCCTCAAGCATCGCGCGGTTTTGGGCCCATCCTATAGGGCATCATCTGGCAACCATTTACTAGATTTGGAAGCATCGCTCCATCTAACTACTATAGTTGAACTGCATATCCTGAAGTAATTGAATTAACAAAATATGGAGCTAACCAATGCATCTGTAACTTACCTGGATGCTTCAAGAACTTGTTGTCATATAACAACACCAAATCTCCTTACTGAAACTATTTATTCTTTATGTGGTGATCATGCCAAGCCTTCTGTCGATCCTTCTCGATGTGCTGGTGGAACCCTACAATAAATTGGTCCTCCTCTAGCTGCATCAACTGCTCCATACGCTCATCTAGAACTACTTCATCGTCCATACCCATCGTTGCTGCGATGCGCAGACTCTGAACAATGTACTCCAGAGGCAAGACTACCTCTTACCCATGTACCAATTTGAATGGTGTTTGCCCTGTCAATCTCTTACAAGTGGTGTGATATGCCCATAAATATACTAGAATCTTCAGGTCCTAGTCATCATTATTTGAATTACATACCTTTGTAAGAACATGCACCAATATCTTGTTGAATGTATCCATCGTCTCGTTTCCTTTTGCTAGCGTAAAAAACCATAAGGTTTAATACGTTGGAATAAGGAAAGTGGGGAGGCATAATGTGCAATGGGAGAGTTATATAAAAGGTAGGAAAAGGACTAATAAATATCTCTATGATGTGCAATAATTTTAGGATTCCAGTTTTTATGGCAAGAGAGAGAACATGCAGGACTTCAAGAGGTTATCTTAGGGGATCAAGTAATTTGGGATGCTTTAGCAAGACATGTTTTTTAAATTTCATTGAAATTCCACTTATGAGAGTGGGGAGGGCTTTCTCTCACGTAGTTGAGTACTAGGATGTTGAGTCTAAGTTATTCATGGTTTAGGAGGAGGCCATCCCCTCTACATTACATAATGTCTAGTTTTTAATAGGTTTACCAATACATGGAATAGTAGAGGAGACCCAATCGAAGTTTCTTTGTGAGAGGAAACTTCAGGAGTTTTTATCCTAGTATGGGATAGATAGATGAAAGATGAAGGATGGGGCCATCCACATGAGTGATATAGAGTCACTAGAGACTCGTGTGATAGCATCCACGATGATTCAAATGGTCAGTACCCATGCATTTCATAATATCTTCCAGGGTGATTCGAATGGTTGGTACTGCTGGAGGGTGTACTAGTTGGAGCCTATTATAGACAGGATCAGATGTTGCGTATTTCTATGTGATAATAGTTGAGATCCTTTCATCATCACCCTGGGATAAAACTCTTCTTTCAAGCTATATTGTGTTCCTTCTTCCTTGAGAAGATACCAACACTATGACCACACATGGTGATCAAAGATGTAGGGACGAGAGAGCCTCAAGTGCAGAGATGGTAAGATATTTTACCCCAGGTAGGAGGAGGTCATGTGGGGATTCCAACCAAATTTATTTTCTCATTGGGATAAACTACCCATACAGATGCAGGACTACCCCTTTGAAGGGATGAACTCCCATGGTGGTCTGTAGCTACCACTACCACTAGGAGGAGTGTGGTGACCCAAAGGTAAGTGATCATGTTTGTCGGCATCATTGATTTTGGTTCTAGCATAGATTGTACATCGCAAGGGGATTTATATGTTGTACTCCAGTACCCTAATTCCAAATATATATATATATATATAGTCTACATATTTAGGTATTAGATAAGTAACGAAGGCATAACATTTTCTCAGTCATTATGGTATGGTGTTGTGCTTTCATATTAGTTGGTGTTATGTTAAATCAGGTGGGACTGGGTGTATGGATGGGGTCATATCTAACCTTGGCTGGAGTGCTCAACTTAACCAATATTGGATCATAGTTTCATTAATTGGTGCAGTGTTCAATGATTATGAATCAATACACAAGGAAACACGACACTTTTCCATTCCTACTAATTTCAAAATAAAAATTGGAACAAAATAAAATGTTGGAATATATTTACTAGTAACAATCTTGAATGCTTGAACATATTTACTAGGAACATATTAGCAGGATGAAGATGCAGGAACATCCTAACTAGTTATTCAATCAAACGTTGCAACAGGGAGGGAGGTTCACCCACTCACTGAGCAAACAAAATAAATTTGTTATAAAAGTAGTGGGTGGGATTAAATAAGGCTACTCCTCATGTATATATCAATATAAAACATCTATAATAAAGTTATCGAAGACGAACATCGAGTTAGGGGATGCAAAGAAAAGCCTACAGTTAGGAGTTTGGGGCATGTATATATATATGATTCTCATTGCATTATTTATGATGTGAAAACATAACACTGATGACACCCGTAGGTCAATTTTGTCACAACAATCGTGCAGAGCCAACAAGGATAAATCCTACTAGATATCAGCTACATGACAGCGGAGGAGCTTTGTAAGTAACATACTAAGACATAGGATCTTTGCGAGTGACTGGATTCCCTGGTGAGAGGGGGCGTTAAGAGAGGTTGGAAGAACCTCAATGAAAAGGATGTTCATGACTGCTTAGTATTTTCTTATGAGTGGAGGGGTATCATGCCCAGAGTTGTGATAGTTGGATAGATAATTTGTGATCTGGATAAGGGATTGATGACACCTTTGGCTCAATACCCTCCTACTAATGACAATGAGGATGATTACTAGTGTTAGACACATGTATTGTCTACCCCATGTTGGATATATGTACCTTTTTTAATATGAATACTTTGAGTAGAGTTGAGACTCTATTGTATACACTTTTTATAGGATATATCAACATGAATGATTTTATCGATTTTTAAATGAGCTAGGAAAGGTTCTCTTCAAGCTTTTTGAGCATAGGAATAAAATTTAAAAGCAAACCAAATAATCCCCTTGTTTCTTCTGAAGGTTCGATTGAGCAAAGTTAGTCTCAGTGGACATTAATCATCATCATCATCATCATTTAAGATGGATGTCAAAATTATTTGATTATATGAATGCTTTAAGGAACATGTTATGGTTTCTTTATGGTAATGTATGAAAAATATGCAAGCCTAGGATATCATTTACGATGTGATCTGCAAAGTTATTTTGATTTCTTGGTAGATTGTGAATGTTATGAATTCAAACTATTGAATCGAACGTTTGTCTCAAAGATACTTATTGAAGAGAAAAGGGTTATGCGCATAATAAATATTATTGAGCTACTAGATGAAAAGCATGGAAGCTATAAATATGTGAATATGAAGGATACCTATCTGGAGTGAATCATACATTAATTATATCACTGCACCATATTATGATTTATTATTATTGGTGAGGCTGACACAACTTCTGCTTATGTGGACAAGGTTTTGTGTTGAGGAATAAAATGACCCCAAGTTGTTGAAGCAAGATTTCGTGCATACCTACTTACACCATCAACGAAACCTAAGTAGCAGATGAACTTAAGATTCATGTTAAGAGAGAATAAGAACATTTCATGAGATGTATATTATAACAGAGGAAATGCAAGTAAAAGATCTATCTAAAAAAGCAAAGAAAATTTTGAAGAGACTATGAAGTGCCAAGATTAAGAGTGGAATTTCATTAAATACTTTCCATTCTGAGCATTCTTGAAAATCTCCCTATTGATTTCAAACAGTAAGTATGCCCCCTTACTCAAACATTTGTGAATAGTGTAAGGGTCTTGCAATAGGGATTCAAATTCCCTTTTCCAAGTTGTCATGGGCTCCATCATAAACGAGGACCGAATCTCCCTCGATGAATGTGTGTGGGTGGACTTATTGATCATAATGGGATTTTTATAATTTCTTGGCAAGCTCATTGTTATGTAATGAGACTCTATGGTCTTCATTTACTTATTCCAACATGACTAGTGTAGTTTCTAATAGAGAAGTTTCAAGGAGAAGTTCAACTTCCATCCTAAGGGTATGAATTTTGCACTCGATGGGGAGCACCACTTCATTTCCATGAACAAGGTGGAAGGGGGTAAAACCAATGGTCATCTTGACAGATATGTGACAAGACCATAAGGTTGAGAAGAGCATAAAATTACAATTGGTTTTTTGTTTATTCACCATATGTTGGAGCATGGTCTTGACGATCTTGTTGGCAGCTTCAAATTTTCCATTTCCTTATGGGTAATACGATTAATCGTATTGAAGTTAAAAATACAACTTTGAAAATAGTTATCTCCATACTTCCTCTTAGAACCATGATCTGACACTAATTGTTTGGGGAGATTGAACCATGCAATAACATGGTTAAATAAAAAATAAGCTACAACTTTTGAGGTATTATTGAATGTGCTCATTTCCTTAACCCATTTGGAAAAATAATCCCCAGCCATAATGATGTATTTATGGCAGCTGGAAGAAGAGGGCTTTCTCTCCATGAAATCAATCTGACATTTGTAGAATGGTCCTACATTGATGGAATGATGTATATGGGTTGGAGGAGTGTGTTTTTTAGGAGTGTATATTTGAAAAATGGTGCTTTGTCTACATAGATAATTTTTTTAGTAGTGGGTACACTTGCGATTTTGCCACCACAAGATCCTCTATGATAATTGTTCAAGACTCCATCTCCTTCATGGGTAAGACATTGTTGTAGGACAATATCACTTTCTTGTCTATATAATACATTGTAAATTAGGAGAAACCGAGGATATTGGTGATGTATCCATCGTCAATCATTTTTAGAAATATTTGGGCAGACCTTTTGTGTATGTAGAAATAGGAGGATTTCCCTATCCTAAGGGTCTTCAGTAGACATGGTAAATAGGTTTTCATATAGAATATATTCTTGGAAAGTGGGATCTACCTTGCTAGTGGGGAGGTCAGATATGAACTCGGAAAGGGATAGATATTTATTTCTCTTAGGTTTCATGAACTCTATATCAAACTTTTGAAGGATGATGACCCATCGAGCAATTTTTTCATTAACAACTTGTCGGTTGAGAAGGTATAAAATTGGGTGCGAGATGGATATGACTTTAGTTTTGTGCATTATAATGTAATGATGCAATTTTTGGATAGCAAAAACAACTTCCAATGATAATTTCTCATCAAAATTGTATGATAAATAAGGATGGGAAATATTTTTGCGTATGTATTAAATTAAACGCTCTGGGTCATTATCCACTTGTTGTACTATTACTCTAAATATTGCAAATGGAGAAGAGGATATGTACATGATGAATTCATCAAATTTAGGTGGACTAATGAGAGGATCAAAGATCACTTCAATGTTTCAAATGAATGTTGGACCTGATCATCCAAGACAAAAGACAAATCAAAACACAAAAGTCATGAGAATCCTTGAATAGTGGTGGCATAATCAAGAACGAATCTTCGAATGAAGTTGGATTAACCTTCAAGGCTCTATAATTGCCACAATGTTTTTGTTGTTGACTTGATGTGACACAAAAGACACACTTATGAGTATTTTATCATATTTTTTTTATTTTTGGCATTAAAGGAAGATGATGTGAAGTTCTTCGATGTGTTGATATTACCTTTTAGATATGGCAGTAAGATCGTAGAGGTATGTTAGGATAAGATGACATAGATCTTGAAAACAATAGGACATAGCTCACTAGAAAGTGGCTCCAACATTTTCTAATCCAAAAGGCATGACCTGATATGCAAACATTTCCCATGGGGTGGTGAAAGCACTTTTGTATTGACCTTGGGGGTGAATGTAGATTTGGTTGTATCCTGAGAATCCTTTGATGAATGAAAGGATTTCATGACTAGTGCATTCATCTATTACATGATAAATTAAAGGCGTTAGGTAATTATATTTAGGACAATATTTGTTTAAGTCCAAAAATTCCATACATACACCTAGGGTTCTTTGTTTCTTATCAACGGGTTCCAAGTTTGATACCCAATAGGTATATGCAATTAGATAGATGAATGTAGCTTTGTGTAGCTTATAAATTTGAACTTTGAAATTCCTTAGTTGGGTGCATTGGTTTTTGTTTTTTTAGATTGGAATGGAATCTGGTCATGTGCAATGTGATGTTCAACAATGGTTGGATCTAGGTCAAGAATTTTTGCATATGACCAAGCGAAAAATTCTCTGAACTATTGGAAACGGGACTTATAGGAAACAACCTATTTAGGGGAACAAGATGCTTATAATAGTATATTTTCTTTGAATCATTCCTTAATATAGATATTTACCTTGATGGTAGTTGAAATATTCCCCATAGGCATCATGAGTAGGGATTGGATTTTTGAACCATTCAACTTTTCTTGGGGAATAAAGGATTTGATTCAATCGAGTATTGGTTAGTAGATATGGTTTGGAGTAAATAGTGGGATCAGTGATGCATATCGTCTCATGGGGAGTCTGGATGGGTAAGGGCCTATAAAATTTCTTCATCATATGTGAATGTTGGGAAAGGAGAATCATAATTTTAGGGTAATATGATGTTGATAGACTACAATTGATATGTCTGATTCTCATGAACATGGAAGCATAATTGGAAAAGGAGAGATATTTTGAGGCCATGATAAAAAGTGTAGGATGATTTGAATAGGTTTTACAATCCAGCTCCGAATTAGAGAGATCAATGGGATATCTAACTAAAAACTTGATATAGAATATGTGTATTGTATCATTGGTGAAAGGTGGGCCAATCTTTGTAACAAGTGGCAATTGTTGAGAAGTAGTTATTGGTCAATTTTTTATTTGATGAGTGAAATATAAGGCTATCTGAGCCCATGGAATATATGGATGATGATGAGAATGGTCAATATTCATCTTGCATAGTGCACAAGGATTATTAGTGTGCAATGAATTATCATGTTTATTCAAAGTTCATGGAATAGAGACTTCTACCACTCGGTATCATCATCACTAGTCAAAATATATTCATATATTATTCCCTGCAACTTAGGTACTTGTATAAATTTATGTGTAGGGTGTATGAACATGTCCCATATAAGACACAGATGATTGGTATGGATAGTTGGCTTCGTGTCTTGAAAACTTTGAATTCTTTGATATTTCCCCTAGTACTTTGTGGCTTGGTTGGGACAGAAGGTGGCTAATGTGGTTGTGGCTTCAGAGGGGAAGCAGGTGATCACTAAGGTTGACTCTTATTAGGCATTAACTGGGGTAGGGGTGTTGTGGGAATAAAAGTGAATGCAAAATTCACCGCTTGTTGACATTGTGGTGATAATAGGATAACTTGTTTCACATTTTGCAGATACCATACAAGTAAACTGATAATGAGATTGGGTAAAATCAATGTGGTCATAATGGGGGTTGCATCCAATCGAGGAAGTGGATATAAGAATGGGAATTTTGTTAAAGAAAACCCTACTCATGAAATCTTGTCACTTAATGGAGAGGTATATGGAGGCACCATTGGGATGCTACTTGGTTGAGATGTGCTTGAGGATCCAGATGCATTAGGTGGTTGGATTACGGATGTGAAAACCATACACATTTATGAGGATTTGGGTGTTGTGAGGATAGTAGGGGTACATAATAAGTTCCAAGTAAACTAAAGTCTTTAAATATGCTTGGAGCGATGAACGTAGTAATAACTACAGGGTTCCTTACACATTGGGCGCGATATTACTTGGATTGAGATAAAATTTTGGGTCATGGTAAGTAAGTTGGTATATGATGAAAATATTATCATTAGGAGGAACCATAATTTTCTGATAGATTGAAGAGGATATTTCTTTCATCACAAGCATGTAACTACTTATGAGAAGGATATTGTAGTCCGTGGGAACATCGATGAATTCAGTGTCAATTAACACCATTTTATCAGATAATTTGACTGGAACATTTTGATAAAGTCCTTTAGGTTACAATGGACGACCATTGTACGCTCTAACGGTGATACTAGATGGGATCAACTTGGGGAAGATCAATATTCTTCACACACTGACAGGAATAATACATGTGGATGCACCTTCACCAATGATACAACGATAGGCAGTGACACCTTTAATATTGACAAGAACCTGAAATTCCATTAAAGGTGGAAGATGGAGCGTGAGGTTATGTGTATCAAAGGTGATCATGCAATCATCAAAAGAGTCAAATACCCCAAGATAGATAATAGAGATTTCATTTAATAAGGACAAGTATAAATTATTTCCAAAGAGGACATCACGGTAGGGGACTAAGCTAAATCATCAACAGTAATGTATTGATCAGTGGCCCCTACCATGGAATTTTGATTCTAAGGAAACAAAATAACTATGGGAACCTTTGGTGGGATCTCGAAAATGGTTCATTATTTGTAAAGGAGTCACATTGGAAAGTGTGGTTGAATCCAAATATAAATAAGGTGGATTATTTGGCATTCCATATTGACGATTACAAATCACATTATTAACTTTAGCAGAATTCATTAATAGAATCTGACTAGAATCATGAGGAGAATGTACAACATCAGATGAACTTGTAGTTGATTTTTTGTGGCATTAACCAAACCTAGGGAAGGGAAGGAATTTTGGAAGACTACATACAAAATTGTGAGGAGGGTTAGGATTGGGGTTATTTTGTCCTTGTTATGTCCTATATTTGTTAGATTCTTTATTTAATTGTAGCAAAGGGTGCATGGATGATTAATGCAAACCTTTCCTTTCTTTGGTTGAGGGTTAGTGTTATCAACCCAAATGGCACTTCACCATCCGAGTTCTGACATTCTTTATGTTGGTACACAAAAGGACATATTAGGATTGAAGTTTGCCAAAGCACTATAGATGGGCATGACTTGGGATGAATTTACCCTTAAACCAGATTGCTATATAATTTTTCTAAGTGTTGAGCTGCGTACGTGACTATCTCCATTGCAACTTGCGTACTGTACGCGACTATCTCCATTGCAACCCGCGTACATCAGCGTACGTGGGTTTCCTTTGAGAAACTCATGTGTCATACAAGGAGTTTCCTATATCAATAGTCGCGTACACCTTAGTTTGACCTTAAAAGATATAAAACATGATTAATTGAGATTATTTGGGCCCTAATCCTTAACTATCCCAACTATTTCAACCACCCCAACCTTAGAAATCACTCTATTTCCCAAAGTATAAATAGAGGCCTTGGGGAGGGTATTAAACAATCAAGATTGGAGAGCAAAGTTATGTTGGTGGTATATCTTCAGAAGTCTTGGAGCAGCAAAACTCAGAGTCCTTTGGTTGCAAAGGATTCCTTGTCTCAAAAGCTGGGTTGTACTCTTATCTCATCCACTGATTATTAATAAAGAGAATTATTCTTCCAATATTGTGTTGAGTTTATTTCATGTATTTTGGCTAATGAATGTATTTGATTATATATTTTATATATTGTTTATCTAACCTCTTATATATACATGCATGAGATATTACTTGGAGAATTTGCTCTTTACAGGTGAAAGAGGTGCATCCTTGGAAGCTTTGGAGAGAAGAGGAGCGAGAGAATATCAAGCTTGGATCAACCGTCGGTAATCGGGTAAGTTAGGAATTTATTCCTATTCCCTTTTTATTCTCTGGTAAAGCTGATTGTCCGCAAGGTTAGTAGTAAGTTCCTAACCCCAGAACCTAGGTTACAAGGGTGCTTAATCCTGAACAATAGAACTGGAGACTCCGTTGGGGAGTCCAGCCTACTATGGGTTAGTCCTGTAGATACTTTCCCAGTCTTTGCTCTGATTCAGTGTATGGTTTTCTATCTTGGCTTTGATTTGTAGTAGTGTTTTAGAGACCTATTTTATTTTTTTATTTTTGAAAAAAAAATTGTGTATGCAGGTTGATGTGCTACACAAACACATACAACAACTTGTATATGTGGTTTTCTATGCTACATAGTCATGTACAACAACTTGTATACGCGGGTTGCTCCATTGGGCAATTGCGTACACTATGCAGGTTGCACTATTAGATAGTCGCGTACATCTTTTAGCAGCAAAATTTTAGGTAGGGTTGCTTGTCCCTGTCTTATTTTGATTTTTCTCTGCTTTGGGGTCTTCTATTGCTGACATCTTGCTGTAGGTCTGAAAGTCCTGTACTTTATACTTTATGCTTTTTACTAATCCCTTGAGTTTTTGTTGTTTGAGTCTTCTTTCACTTAGCAATTTGAAGTGGATTATCCTGTTTGGGTGATAGGTTCAGTGCTATGTATATGAATCAGTGATCAGGATTTTAGATACCTTGTACTATGTACTACTTTCGAGTAGTTTCAGTTTGTCACTTGCCCTTTAGTGATTTCAGTGATTTTTTTTCATTGTTTCCTCCCAAGCTAGGTGTTTTCCAAGTCTCCTCCTTAGGTGGTTGAATTTGGTTTTTACAAGTCTGCTATACTTCATTTTGCTTGCTTTATGGTCTGATTATTCAAGCATACTCAAGAAATTTTGCATTTAGGTGCATAGTAATTTTTGAAGAGTTTGAAAAGTGAAAAAAAAACATTGGAAACATTTGCATTTTAATTGCATATTGTAGTTTTATTTTCAGTATTTTCGAATAAAATTTCAAAAATTACAAAAAATAAGTCTTAGTCTTCTCATACTTAGTTGTAATTTCATTAGTTCATATCTACAAAAAAAAAGAACCTTGATTTAAGTAGTTATAATTTGTTTTGGAATTCATTTTATACACCTTTTTACTTTTCTTATCGAGTCTATAATATCATAGTCATTCGCACCACTTACCCTCTGACTAAGAACAACCCTTAAAATGAATGCTATAATTTAAAATTTATGAGTAAGTTTTGTTTATAGGGTCATACACCTACTAGCTTAGGCTAGACTTGTGGGATAGGAAGTGTAAACTCCCCACAAGTACTTAAATTCAGACGTAGTTGGCCAATCAATAGGTAAATCGTTCTTTGTGTTGATAGTATCTGGGAAGCTCCTCTCAAACGGGAGTTAAGCACTTGACCGAATGGAGGCTTGGACTGAGGAGATAACCCTCTGATTCCTTGTCAAAACATAGACCAAGGTTTTTGCACATCTGGGGATTCTGTCCTAGTCAGAGTTTCAAGATTTGCTACCCTGCCCATGCATACGAATCAGGCTTGCGACTATCCCCCCAGATTATTGATATAGTTAAGGTAGCCTTTAGTCTCTTTGACATCTAGGGTTTATACACAGGTAAACTGAAAGGCTATTTCTAGTTCACCTTGGACGGGCTTGGAAGGTAACCCTTGTTGAAAGTGTAGGAGGGCGGAGGGTGATTCCTCCACTTGTGCCTAAGAACCTCTTCAAGGACGCAAAGAAACTATCTTTCAGCTTTCTTTGAGAAAGCATATCTTATACCCCTTGTGATTATTGAGACTTTAGGAAATTTTGTAGTGATTACTCTGTGGTTTGTCTGTGTTTAGCTGACCTTAGGGTCTCAAGAGTCAAATTTACAATCATGGAGGACCAATCTTTCAGAAGGTCATGAAGGTTGCAAAACCTTCCTCTGCTTATCACATTGGAAGCTCCACCTCCCCCTCAAAGGTAGAGATTAAACATGGATGGTTCTTTTGAACCGATAGGAGTTAGTGAAGTTCCGGGTGAACCAAAACTTATGGAAAACTGTTTTGATTTAACTACAGTTGAGATAGAAGACTTGTACGCTGACAAGTTCACAAGGAACTTTAATTCACCTCTAACTAACTTAAACGATCTTGTGATCATTCAGGTTCATCCTTTCAATTCACCCGTGATTGGTGTCCCTATGGGCAGACTAATGTCTACTGCAGGAGAATGTTCTTCTACTTCCACCTTAGCCGCTCTAGCTGAAGGGGTGCCACCTCCCCCGGTAGGTGCCCCTAGAACAAGTATACCTACTACACCTTTAACTCCAGCTAGCCGGGTGGTTCAACCACCGACTCCCACAAGTTTAGCATGTACTTCTGGTGGTACGGTCACTAGGATTCCTAATGTACCTTTAGTTCCTACTTCTTCGCACACACTGCTCAGAGTGGTCCTATAGGATCCTCAGCATTTGTCCAGGTTTTTCCTTGGAATGGGAGGAACATTACCCCATCCACTCCATATGTAGGTCCAACACCTGCATATGTAGGGGTGCAGTTCAAAAACCTTAATCCTTATGGTCAAGGTTTTCAAACTCCAGTTTCAAATCCTTTCATGAGCTCTCCTTTCTCGCTTTTCCACGGAGGGATACCTGCTCCTGTGTTCCAAACCTCAGCTTCGACTAGGGCATCTAGAACCTCATACACTGCACCGCACATAAACAATCCACTGGATTATGGATGGAATCCTTTCCAAAGCAGCCCAACCACTTCGCAACCAGCAGTAGGGGGCAACCCCTCCTTCACATATGGGAACATGGGGGCAAGTCCCTCTAATCCCCAATATGGTACTTTTAATGCTCCGGTTAGACCCAAGCCCCCTTTCTTAGCAACGTTAAACTTGCAAGATTAGTTGAAACTAATGAATGACCTGGTGAGACATAACTCCTCCTGGCCACCCCTTCCTACCAAGTTGCCCTCGGACATTCTGAAATTCGAAGGCAAAGTTGGTGATGATCCAGGAGCTCATATACCACTTTCCATTTGTGGTGCTCTTCCAACTCACTGAATGATGATATAGTTTGGTTGAGGCTGTTCCAAAGAACTCTAACCAGTATTGTAGCAAAATGGTACATTGAACTGCCTTCTGCTGCATTGGATATTTTTTGGGACTTGGCTAATGTATTCCTTAGTCACTTCCAACTTCCTTTCCAATATGATTTTGGGACAAACTTGTTGTCTACCTTTTGGCAGGACAAGGCCACTCATATTTCGGATCACATCCAAGAGTGGAGAAGACAAAAGAGACTTATCAAAGCCACTATTCCTCCCAAGTTTTTACTAGAATGGTTCCTTAAATCTCTATTTCCATATATATCTAAGGATGTATCTACTTCGGGAATGACCAATGAGGAAGAGGCTATCCTCAGGGCCCAACAGCTATATTTCATATATTCTCAGTCTGAGATTTTATATGAGATCATCCCTGATGCACTAAGGCCAATGCACAATGTAGAGAAACCTAATCCTGGACCCCATGCCGATGGTGTGGTTGGTTTTGTGAAATCTCCCACTGTAGAGTCTTTGGATAAATAGCTCCATGAGTTGTCTGTCAAGAATTCTACGGTGAAGGTAGAAAAGGATGCCCCTCACCCGAGAATGCAAATTTTTTTGCACAATCCTCTCAGAAGGAAAATCAGCAGCCCGGTGGGAAAAAGAAGAAAGGAAAAAAGGGTGAGGGAAACCAAAACAAGCAAAAACCCACAAACAATGTTGACGGGGGCAAAAAAGAAAAGAAGAAGGTGAAATTCCCATGTAAGTTGTGCCATGAAGATCACCTGACCCATCAATGTGCCCTTATGGAACAAGATCGGAAGTTGTTAAAAGGACAACAATCGGTTGTCCTGAAGGATCCTTTTCCCTAAGGACAAAATTCTACTTCAGCTTCAAATGCAGCAGGGGGCACCCCAAATGCTCCTGACCCTAATTATATCAACATGGTTCGATCCCAAAATTTACTCCATACTAGGAACAAGAACTATGAAACAGAGGCTTCGGAGAAGGGTAAGTCAATAGGTGAAACTTCCAACCCTCTCACGATTGAGAAACCTGCCGAACCTATGCCCAAGATACAGAAAGGTGTCTTCAAGAAAACGTTGCACAATCCCAATACTAGGGCTGTAGCAAACTACTCCGTAGTTGAAGATTTAGCCCAGACTCCTTGTGTGATGTTGGCTTTAGAGGTGATGCAGAGTTGTCCCGCTCTGCGAGATGTACTCTTAGCAGACTTAGGCAGTATGGACTCATCGAGCCTCATGGTGAAGTTTAATTTGTCTGATGTCAAAATTCACCTTCCATATCATGTATCCTTATCGATAGATATCATCCATGGCGAAAAAACCATTGGAAGGGCAGTTGTCGACGATGGTGCTTCTACATGTGTCATGTCCCTATCTTGCTGGAAAGCTCTTGGATCTCCAGAGTTGGTTCCATCGAACACCCTACTTACTACTTTTGACGGAAGATCATTTCGTCCACATGGTATCCTACCAACTTTCGAAATTAAGTTGGCAGAGAAAGCAGTGTCTGTTGAGGTAGAGGTGATTGATACACCTTTGGATTATAACTTGCTTTTGGGGAGAAGTTGGACGTACGCCCTGTCAACTATTGCATCGGCCATATTTCGGGTAGTGGTGTTTCCACATGAAGGGAAGTTGGTTACTATAGACCAACTCAGTTTTACTCAAAAAGGTCGCATGGAAACTAACGATTCCACCGCACCATTGGTTTATCAAGTTAAATCTGCTTTAGAGAGCTTAGGGGTTGGAATGTATGCATCATTGATGGGAACATTCGATATTCCAGCTCTGATTAATTATCTAGGTTCTACTAGTGTAGGGAATTCTATAGCAATGGTTGTTGATATAATAGATCCTTGGGTTCTTCCTTCCCACCATGAACCTGAAGTGCCCTTATCGGTAGCAGAAGTAGCTTATCAAGCTATCGTTCATACCGATGTTGATCCCATTCTGGTCCCTCTGATGGTCTCAGAGGAGCCGGAAGAATCCTATCTACCACCTGCTTGGGCAATGAATTCTTTGCATTCTAGAGACTTCTTAGATATGGTTTTGCCTTCGAATGAAGCCATTCTGGAAGCCATGTACGGACGAGATAAGATCTGCGAATATCTTCACCATCGATCATATTTTATTCTAGAGTTAAGCAGGATTGAGAACCAGGATTTCCATATGAGACTGGAAGGTGATGTTGATACACCTATTAATCCCTTATCAAGAGAAGGAATATTTTATGAGGGGAATATGGAAAACATTTCTGCTACCATTCCTATCAACATCTCTGCAAACCCAAACGTTGTGGAAAATGTACACATCGACGCAATCTGTTCTCCAGAGGAGATTACGATCTATACAGCCTTTTTTAAGGAATTCTGCAACATATTTTCCTGGTCATATGAGGATATTCCAGGCATAGATCCGTCAATAGTCGAGCATGAAATCCGAACTTACCATGATGTTAGAACCATTCGACAAAATTTGAGACCTATAAATCCGCGTAAAGCGGTAGCTATTAAGGCTGAAGTTGAGAAACTGCTGAAAGCCGGTTTCATTTACCTGATAGCTTTGACAGAATGGGTATCCGACCTTGTTCCTGTCGACAAAAAGCAAGGGACTATACGCGTTTGTACTGAATTTCAGGATCTAAACAAATCCTATCCTAAGGATAACTACCCCATGCCATTCATATATCAAATCATTAATGCCTATGCAGGGAGTGAAGTCTTTTCGTTTATGGATGGTTTCTCTGGGTATAATCAAATCCAAATTAAACTGGAAGACCAACATAAAACAGCTTTCATCTGTCCTTGGGGTACCTTCGCATACAAGAAAATTCCCTTTGGATTGAAAAATGCAGGGGAAACCTTTCAGCAGGCAATAAATTTTTCCTTTCACGACATTAAAGCCATTGTTGAACCCTACCTTGATGATCTGCTAGCACATTCTCGTAAGAGGATTGATCACCCAGATCACTTGTGTTTGATTTTTGAATGATGCAGATACTACAAAATTCGTTTGAATCCCCACAAGTACGTTTTTTGTGTCGAGTCAGGGAGACTGCTAGGATTCATTGTTTCCAACAAAGGCATTTAGGTGTATCCTTTGAAAGTTGAGGCCATCGTAAATCTGCCTCCTCCTCGTTCTATCAGGCAGCTTCAAATCCTGCAAGGGAAGTCCAACTTCCTTCAATGTTTTATTGTAAATTATGTCAATATTACTAAAGGTTTCATGTGCCTATTGAAGTAGGACACCCCATTTGTATGGGATGAAATCACACAACTTGCATTCGAGGCATTAAAGAAAGCTTTGTTTTCAGCACCATTATTGCACCCACCAGATTAATCTCGTGATTTTATATTGTATCTGGCCGCATGTGAGTCAACCATAGGGGTAGTACTAGTCCAAGAGGATGATAATCTCCAAGATCATGTCATCTACTATCTCATTCATGCTTTAGTTGGCCCTGAACTTAGGTATTCCCACGTCGAGAAGTTGGCCTTGGAAGCTGTGGATGTTGTTCAGAGGTTGCATCACTACATCTTACTGACGACCACGATGGTAGAGGTGGATGTTAATCCCTTCCAATATGTTTTTTCCCGACAAATAGTTGGAGGCAAATTAAATAAATGGATAGTAATTCTACAGGAGTTTGACTTAGATTTCCAATCCACCAAATCCAAGAAATCCTTAGTTTTTGCTGAGCTCATTGCAGAATTTCTGGCAGATGAATATGTAGCCATTGAAGAAGACTCATTCCCAGATGAGCATATATTTTGATCTCCACCTCTGACCCTTGGTACGGAGATATACTTGTCTATCTCCAGACTTTGAAGTACCCTACAGCCTTCTCGCGAGAAGAACGGTGCAAAAACTACCTCATTATTGGAGATACTTTATATCGTAGGGGGGTAGATTCTATTTTGCATCGATGTCTTACCCACAAAGAAGCAGAGACTGTCCTAAATGATGCCCATAGGGGAGCCTGTAGGGGTCATTTATCTTGGTTAGCAAAGGCCCAGAAGATCTTACATGCCGGTTATTTTTGGCCCACGATCTTTAAAGATTGTGTGGAAGTCGTGAAGCACTGTCATCCTTGTCAGCTTTACACCAGAAAGATGCGGTCGCATTCTACTCCATTATTTCCTGTCATCTCAGTGGGCCCCTTCACGAAGTGGGGGATATATTATGTGATGTGCAACCCATTCTTGGCTGGGGGGCACAAACATATCATTCTCATTGTAGATTATTTCACGAAGTGGGCAGAGGCAATGCCCACCTATAAATTTGACAGGGAAATTGCAGTTTTTTTTGTTTTCAACCAAATTATCATACAATTCAGTATCGCTAAAGAGATTATCAATGACCATGGAAGTCACTTCCAAAATAGTATGATGACTGAATTGACCACTATGCTAGGGTTTAGACAAGAGCATTCATCTTCTTTCTATCATCAAGCAAACGGTCAAGTCGAGGCTGTAAATAAAACCTTGAAGACTATGCTCAAGAGCGCTATTAATGCAACTCGTTCCAATTGGCACATCATGATGTATCCTGCACTTTAGGCATATCGAACCAATGTGAAAATTGTTACAGGGTTCTCTTATTTCCAACTCATTCACGGAGTGGAAGCAGTCACCCTGGTTGAATGTGAAATCTCGTCCTTAAATATTTTTATTCATGTGTTACCTGATACGACTGAGCTAGAAGAACGTTTATTACATTTAGAACATATAGATGAATAGCTTAGAGATGCACTGATATCAAATGAGGCTCATAAAAATAGGGTAAAAAACCAATACGATAAATCGGTCAAACCTCATATTTTTTCTGAAGGGAAGCTTGTCTTGCTCTGGGATCAGGAAAAAGAAACCTTCGGGGTAGGGAAATTCAGGTCTATGTGGTTAGGACCTTATGTCATGTCAAAAGTGTTGAAGAAAGGTGTGTATGAATTGGCATATTTCGATGGGAATAAGCTGCCCGAGCCTAGAAATGGGCTCTACTTGAAAAAGTACTACGCTTAGGCTTAGCACTTTTTCCTGTATTTTTATTGTATGTATTTTATGTACAATAGTTCGTCGATTTGTGTTCTTATATCATCTGTTGGTTGTTACAGATGTCTTCCAAGTGGTTCATAGGTTTTTTAGATGGTGCTAGTCACCACACTTGTAACCTGGCTTCAACGGCATGGGTCATCTACTCGCCCTCAGGACAACTAGTTTCCTTTGGAGGCACTTGCCTAGGTCTTGCTACCAATTTTGTGGTTGAATACAGGGATGTCATTGAGCTTTTATGGGATGCTTTGTCATGTGGTATCACTCAGTTGGAAGTTAGACTTGAATCTCAACTGGTGGTTTCCCAGCTCAATCGAGCTTATCAGGTGCGGAACCCTATTTTACTACGTCAGTTTATGCAAATAAGGTTATTGGAAAGAAATTTTGAGTTTACTACATTCAATCATATTCCATGAAATCAAAATTCATTAACTAATGTGTATGCTAATTATATCTTAGATTGGCACTTAACACATTTTGCATAAAAATATACAACAAATACATTACAAAACACATGTAAATAAAACTGGCAATATTTGTGTGTGTGTGTGTGTGTGTGTGTGTGTGTGTGTGTGAATATCTGTCCATATAGATAGGTCGAGTTTCTGGTCCTCAGATCCAGTCATAACTGTATAATATACAAAAAATGGATCGAAGTCCATAAAATGCTCCTAGGTCTAAGCTTGACCACCCTAGTCATCATGTCCACCCTGGTCACCGGGACCACCCTGGTCACCTGGACCACCCTGGTCCCCCTGATCACCCTACTCTCGGGCTTCTTCAGCTTCCTCAGCTGCAGCAGCCTCAACAGCGTCGATGTACACAAGTACTACTCTAGCTACCCGACTCATAAGGCGTATCCAGATAGGTGGTATACCAACCACTAGCTCCTGCATAGCGGCAGGGATATGCTCAATACATAAAGTAGGTACTCTTTGGGTAATCCTAGCTAGCTTTCCCTTAAGAACCCTAATCAAACCATGGTCTTCTCTCACCACAGGACGCACATACATACGTGGATGCCCAGCAGGGAGAATTGGTCCAATATCTGCATTTTAACATTTTAAAGGATTAAAAACTTTTATACATATGTATATATCTTTATGACTAAAATTCATAAAAATTTAAAAACTTGAAAACAAAAATACCTGACGCTCCCCATGCTCCTCTAGGAGGGAGGACAAGGTCGGTGTCACCTTGGAAATCTATTCCAGTATATGGAAACCGTTCCAGTGTCGGTAGTTGTCTCTCCCACCATAAGTAGAAGTCGTCATTGTATACACTCTGAACCAATCCACCGCCTCCCTAGCGGAGGAATATTTCTCCCCACCTACTCAGTCTAGGCTGACAGGGAGAATGAACTGATAGTGGTACTGCAGGACTCAAACCAGGAACCCTCTTAAATCAAAAGGCCACTAATATTCTAGAATAAGTGAATTTTTTCCGTCGACCTCTTTTACAGTCAGAGAGATGCTTCCTCATTATCGAGATTACTCCCGAACACCAGTCATATAGGGATCCCTATAGACAGTCCACTACAAGTCTCATTTGGTTTTGAGTTGCAAGGTGAAGTGATGATGACCCTCATTATAGTACTCGCTAATACATGTAATGGAAAACTGTGAATATGAACAATAGGGATGCAGCTACCCATCTTTTGAGTACCAGGCGCACAGTATGTATCTATGTAGTTCTACACACTTAGAAGGTCACCGCCTCTACCGGTACCTTCCAAGTTAACTCGAGCTCCCCATCATGACAAACCGGAGATAAAGTAGACATCTTCCTAGGTAATCTCTAGAAACTCACCTTGTAGGTCAAACATACCAAGATCATGATCCCAATAGTTTATCATAAACTCTAGTAGGCGGACATTGGATCGCATAGGTGAGGTACAGAACTTCTTGGTCCATGTCTTCATGGTCCCTCTCCCTCCACTCAAGCACCATGTTTCAATCTGATAATAAGTCATTTATCAAACATTAAATTCATACAAAAAAATTGTTTTTTGGCCCTACATAGCTTTTTCCTACCTAGCGCAGTGTACGCGATTGTCCTTTGTACAAGTCGCGTATTGTATGTGACTTGCTTTCAGGAAACCTGCATACAGAACACATGTACGCGACTGTTGATATACCATACCCGCATACACATTGTGGCTTCTTTGAGGACAGTGGAAAACATCAAATTTTAGCCAAAAATTGAAATTTGCTTGGATCAAATGAAAGAGCATGAAGTGTAGTTTTACCTGGCACTTGCGATTTTGAGAATTGTCCACCGAGTTGTCCGCAACGAGAAATCAAAGGCAGAGGTAAAACTTGTCTATTTTGGGTAAAAAGTCAAATGGTGAGTTTTTTATTTCTATTTTGAACTATTTATAGAAATATTATTTTAAAAGTGGGTTTTTACCTATAGTTCATATTTTTTATAAAAATCAAACTAATACCATGTCTTTTTCTTCAATGTGATAGGTCTAAGGTCATTTGAAGTTGCTTTTCGCTCATATAGGATAGGATTTCGGTCATTCACATGCATTTTTGCATTCACACCTAATCCATCTTAACACTAGAATTATCACTTTGACCACGAACTATGGTATTTTAACCATTAGTACCTCGTTTATGCCATTGTTCTTCTATGGATAGGACTTTCCTCACATGACTATCCTCGATTAGAACCCACTTATTGTATTTTGATACTCATGTTGCATTTGTCAATAGGTTCAAGGGAGTCTCCTTAGCTATTTTTCATGCCAAATTGAGACTCATTTTCGTCTCTTTTTACAAGCTATCCTTTTTTAAGACTCCCCACCCTTATGGAGTTTCTTTAGGCCCAGGTATAACTCCTCAAAATAGACTTGACTTCCAAGTTAACTTGTCCATTCAAGCTCGTTAAGAATATGTGAATGGGAATCCACATTGGTGGTAGGTTATCTCTTTCTCGGACCATATGGAATAATACAAGAAAGGATCACTCTCTTTTCTGCAGAGTTGAGAAGAGTATTCTTAGGTATAGGTTTATCACTTTTCTGGACCTGAGGGACTAAATTTACGGAAAAGGAACACCCAGTATGAGCTCAGTTTTCTCTTTTTCGTGCTCTGGACCCAAACATGAAAAATATTTCGAGTGTACTTTATGTCTTTGTCATGCTCGTTAAACACCAAGAAAAAAACATCAAGTTTATTGTTGTAAGCCCCATTTCTTGTACTCAAATGGATCTTTTCGAGTGATCTTGCTTTCCTTCACACTCGTAAAACTCAAGCAATAAGCTTCTCTTGAAGGAGCGTTGGGTAGGTGGTAATTTAACCTTTTTCGAACCTCCCTGACTAAGTACGAAAAAGGTTCACCTTTTCTTCTACGAAAGTTAAGTGAGTTCTTCTGTGGTATGTTTTACACTTTTTCGGCCTTAGGAGACTAAATTGGACAAAAAGGACCCCCCTGGAGTCTTCTTCGGAGTTTTTAGACTCTCTAAATATGAAAACACCAAGTGAGCATGTACTACTTCGGGCTCATAAAATCCACGAATCAGTGACATTATCAAGCATTATTCCCTCTTCTCTTCAAGCTTGTCAAAAAATGAAGAGAGACTTGAGTTGAATTTCCTGGACTCGTTAAAATTTAACAAGAAAGATAAGGAAGAATTTTTCTTTTGATTCTCGGTCAGTGGTAGCATGTCTTCCTTGAACATAGCACTCTCTTTTTTTTCTGATACTCATGTCTTAGTGTTCACTTTCAGTTCAGCTATCACTTCGAGTTTCTTACTCCTCTTTTCTGTTATACCTGGGGAATCTGATCATGTCTCCTACATGGCAATAAGTCTAGTTGTATTATCTGCAAAGTTAAAAGCTGCCTTGGGTCATCTCTGTGTCGTGCTCACTGTTCAATTATTTAGCCCTGCATCTGATCTGTATCCTGATTCCATAATTGTCCTATCTATTATTACTTGCATATCCCTTCCTGTATCCAGTTCCTAGTCACTCTTTTGATCCGTTGGAGGATCGATTGCCTTCCTCATCACAGTATGGTTTCTCATCAGCACTTCTTGACGACGAATACCTAGAGTTTTTTATGATAGTACCTTAGTATTCACTTTCATTATTGGTGAATTCCTTTGCTTCAGTTGTCAATTATCACCTATTGGTTGACAATCTATTGAATCCTATCCATGTTCGACTTCAACACATCTATTCACATGGCCTGGATTGTACTGGTTCTTTTGGATTTTTTACGAAGACCTTAGGTTCATATCTATGGCCTAAGTTGCGCAAGATTATGTTGTGTTCACTTACACAGTTTCCAAATCTTTGAAGACTCATCATTATTGTATAGTGTGGCTTCGATCCACCTTTGTAATATACACGGTTTTGAACCTGTATCATATGATGTACTCAAATATTGTAAAGGAGCTAGTGTTCCAATATATTGAACATGGCATCCTCAGATATGATTTTGTATATGAAATTACTATGTATTTGTTTCGGGTACTTCCTATACTCCATTGGACCTCTGAGTTCTCCAAGATAAATGATTATCATGTATTTCGGCCATCGCTTCCCTCTGACCTCACACATTAGGGGGCATATATTATCAACCCAAATGGCACTTCTTCGTCTGAGTGCCAACATTCTTTATGTTGGTACACAAAAGGGCATATTAGGATTGAATTTTTCCAAAGCACTATAGATGGGCATGACTTGGGATGCATTTACCCTTAAACTAGCTTGCTATATAATTTTTCTAAGTGTTGAGTTGCGTACGCGACTATCTCCATTGCAACTCGCGTATTGTACGTGACTATCTGCATTGCAACCCGTGTATATCAGCATACGCGGGTTTCCCGCGTGTCATATGTGGGTTTCCTATATCAATAGTAGTGTACACCTTATTTTGACCTTAAAAAATATAAAACACAATTAATTGAGATTAGTTGGGACCTAATTCTTAACTATCCCAATTGTTTCAACCACCCCAACCTTCGAAATCACTCTATTTCCCAAAGTATAAATAGAGGCCTTAGAGAGGGTATTAATCAATCAAGATTGGAGAGCAAAGTTATGCTAGTGGTATATCTTTAGAAGTTTTGGAGCAGCAGAACTCAGAGTCCTTTGGTTGCAGAGGAGTCCTTGTCTCAGAAGCTGGGTTGTACTCTTATCTCATTCACTGATTGTTAATAAAGAGAATTCTTCTTCCAACATTGTGTTGAGTCTATTTCATCTATTGTGGTTAATGAATGTATTTGATTATATATTTGATATATTGTTTATCTAACCTCTTATATATACATGCATGAGATATTACTTGGAGAATATTCTCTTTACAGGTGAAAGAGGTGCATCCCTGGAAGCTTTGGAGAGAAGAGGAGCGAGAGAAGATCAAGCTTGGATCAAGCGTCAGTAATCAGGTAAGTCAAGACTTTCTTCCTATTCCATTTCTATTCTCTAGTAAAGTTGATTGTCTACAAGGTTAGTAGTGAGTTGGTAACCCCAGACCCTAGGTTACAAGTGTGCTTAATCCTAAACAACAGTTAGGGTTAGGATTTTGGTTGGTATTATCCTTGTTATCATGTGTAGAATTGGGTTAGGGTGCAACATTCCCTTGTTGTTTTGGGTTATGGTACTTAGGCTTATTCTTCCCTTTATTCTTATTAATGTTTGTGTTTATGGGACTATGCATGTTCTGTCAAGCATAGACTTGGCCCTGTTGGGTTTGAGCACTTTCGACTATGTTGGATTGCAGCTGTTGAGGTTGAACCTTGTGGTTCTATGATCCTTGTGGAGGATTATGAGGTGGGTAATAGGGGTTTTGTTGATGCATTCCCAGGGTTCTAGTAAGGTGGTTTGTTTGGTGCAAGGGAAAGTTGACATGAATCGATATGCAGTGTGTTTGGATATTAATGTTGATGCAATTGTAACTTTGGAATGTATTCACTTGTATATCTTATGTATTATACCCCAATGTTTATTCCGGGAAGTGTTTGTAATGTAATTGAGTCATGTCATGCCCCAATGTTCCGATCAAGAGTTTCTATAATGTAAACAAGTCATGTCAAGTCATTGTGGGTAACCCTCCTATTGTTCAAGGGTTAAAGTCCCCGCCGTTGTGGGGCCCTAGGGTTATTAGACTATCCTAGAGAAGTCATCCCTAGGTGAGTTATTGTAACCCGGGACAATAGTCCCCACCGTTGTGTTAAGGATAACCCTCCTTGTTGGTCGGAGGGGAAAATTCCCCACAAGTTGTGGGGCAATAGGGTTATTGGACTCTCCTAGAGATGTCAGCTCTAGTAAGTAATTGTTAAGTGAGGCCGACATGTTGGAGTGGACATTAAGTGAATGAAAGAATATAAATAGAGAGTGAGCCTCTCTATTTATCACACACACACTCACTCACTGGGGCGCATGAGTGAGAGAGAAGAAGCTGGGATCAGAGAGAGAGACTACTGCTGTCAGGAGATCATCTTTATGTTTTCAGGTTTTACTTTTGGTGTTGATTCTATCTCTGAGGAAGTTGCGGGGTTTTCTCCTTTATGGTTTCCCTGAGGAAAATCTTTGGGTCTATTTTCTCTTGTGTTTGATTGTTGTGCTTGTTATTCTCTTAGTTAAAGATCCTAATATAATGCTAGCTTGAATGATAAAAATCTAACAATTAATAAGGCATTGGGGGGTACCCCTAAGGTGGAGCGTAGAGAGAATCGGATCCATATGAAAAGAATTTTTCATTATAAATATTCCTTATGAAATGTTTCTAACCATACAAATGCATTTGACTTGTAGGAAAGATCGTGTAAAATCCCCTACAAGCAAAGAAGGATGAGACTTGTTCCGAAGAACAAGTGACGACAAATAAAGAATAATATGACGAATGCAGCGACATCATTGATGCAGAACCTTCCAGCTATGAAGAAGTAACCAAGAATAAAGGGAAGACCAGTTCAAGAAGAATGATGTCTAGGATGCAGTATCGATACGTGAAGGGAAGTTCATAGTTCCATCATGCAGTAGATGGAAACATCGTGGGATACAAGGCAAGATTCGTAGCACAAGGCTTCTCACGAAAAGAAGGCATAGACTACAAAGAGACATTTGCAGCCAGTGGGAGTTGAGACACATGACAGGAAGAATCATGTTTGCAAATGAAAGAAGGCCTTGTACGAGTTCAGAAGACACCCATGGGATAACACATACATGATGAGCTTGATGAAGATATTAACCTTTGCTACAAGGTTGAAGACGAAAGCCCATAGAGGATGACAAGCTCATAGATGGGTGTGAGAAGAACTTTTGAAAAGGTTCAAGATAGAGGATCTTGGTATTCAATGATCCTAGATGGATACATAGAATATTAGTAGCAGAGAAAGCTCCTTATCACTCTGGTACAGAATGTTTCAGTGCATAGAGTACGAAAGACAGAGGGAGAATGATGCTTCGCTTCAATGGGAGTGACTGCAGAAGATCCTGAGGTTCGACATGGTACGACAGGATGGACAGATTACTGATGACTCTAGGATTTACTGAGAGTCAAGCAAATTCCAACCTTTGCTTCAAGGTTGAAGATGGAAGACCAATGATTCCCCTTTATATGTCGATGACTTGTTCCTGATAGAAAAGAAGAACTCGGTAAAGTTGCAAGAAGGAGACTTGCTGCCGAGTTCGAAATGAAGGACTTGGGTATGATGTACTATTTTCTAGGCATGGAGGTGTGGCATAATGCAGATGGAATCTCCCTCGGACAAGGGAAGTATGCAGTAGAGATCCTGAAGAGATTCAGGATGATGGACTGCAAGGCCATGGCCACACCTATGGCATCGAATTTGAAGCTATTGAGTGATGCTTCATCAGAAGCGGTTGATGCTATGATGTATCGTCAGATGATTGGGTCCTTGATGTACCTGACGAACATGAGACCAGATATTTTCTTTGCTATGAACACCTTGAGCCAGTTCCTGACAGATCCGAGACATGTTCACTTGATTACTGCAAAGCATACTCTGAGGTACCTGAGGGGTACAGTTGATTATGGTCTCAAGTATGAGGCAAATCAGAATATTAACCTGGAGGGTTATGTTGATTCAAATTAGGCAGGAAGTGCCATTGATATGAAGAGCACTTCAGGGTGTTACTATAGTATGGGATCAGGTGTGATCTCTTGGTTTAGCAGGAATCAATCCTGTGTGGCACTAAGTACAGTTGAAGCAGAGTATGTCGTAGCTTGTTCAGCTAGTTGTGAGGCAGTATCGTTGAGGAATCTACTGTCTGATTTATTTGATCTCTAGTTGGATGCTACTTGTATATATTGCATCAAATAGAGTGGTGTGAAGTTGTCGAAGAACCTAGTGTTCCATGACAAGTCGAAGCATATAGAGATCAAGTATCACTATATCAAGTATATGGTGTAGAAAGGAGCAATGAAGCTCCAGTATGTTGCGACAGACGAATAGATAGCTGATGTGTTGACTAAGCCATTAGCCAGGGTGAAGTTTGAGTACTTCATGGAGAAGCTTGGTGTTCTCCAGATCGAGGTTCCCTCCAAGGGGAAGTGATGAGTCCGTGAGCCATTCTAACAGGGTGAGAGGATTGGTTCCTTCCATAGTCAGATGTAAGGGCTGAGCCATTCTATCATGATGAGAGGATTGGTTCCTCGCATGTCAGATAAAAGTGTTGAGCCATTATGATGTGACTGTAGGATTGGTTCCTACATGATCAGATATAAGTGTTGAATGCCATTCTTGGAATGGAGGCACCTGGTTAGTTACCAGGAATACTCAGTCTGGGACTAAGGGCCATTTTGATGTGACTGTAGGATTGGTTCCTACATGATCAGATATAAGTGTAGATACATTCTGATGTGACTGTAGGATTGGTTCCTACATGATCAGACATAAGTGCCGAGCCCTTCTGACATGCTGGATTGGTTCCTCGCATGGTCAGATGTAAGTGCAGAGCCCTTTCGACATGTAGGTAGGAATGGTTCCTCACATGGTCAAATGTAAGTACTGGGCCTTTTTGACATAGATGACTGGATTAGTTCCTCTCATGGCTAGATGTGAGTGCTAGGCCTTTATGACATAGATGACTGGATTGGTTCCTCTCATGGTAAGATGTGAGTGTTGGGTGTGCCTTTCTGACATGGTGTTGGATGTGTTCCTCTCATGGTCATATGTAAGTGATGGGCGGGCCATTCTGACTTAGGGTCAGATATAAGTGCTGAAAAATACCTACATGGAGACTAGGCCTACAACCAGCATTAAAAAGGGTTGGATCTTTAGAACTTCCTATGATGAGAAGAATCAAGAGATAGCACCTGTGATGATGATCTAGTAGAGATGTTCCAGAACCAGAGATGATCCAGATTGAGTGATGATCCAGATCGAGTGATGATGATCCAGATCCAGTGATGATCCAAATCCAGATGAAGATGACTTGAAGATGATGAGGACTCGATGATGATCCAGATGATACAAAGAAGAAGACTTGTGCTGATAAATTGTGTCGAGAGAATACCTTCCTAGTTAAGAGGGAGTGTTGATGTAATTGTAACTTCGGAATGTATTCACTTGTATATCTTATGTATTGTACCCCGATGTTTATTCTGGGAAGTGTTTGTAATGTAATTGATTCATGTCATGCCCTGATGTTCCGATCAGGAGTTTCTATAATGTAAACAAGTCATGTCAAGTCATTGTGGGTAACCCTCCTATTGTTCAAGGGTTAAATTCCCCGTAGTTGTGGGGCCCTAGGGTTATTAGACTATCCTAGAGAAGTTGACCCTAGGTTAGTTATTGTAAGTCGGGGAAATATTCCTCACCGTTGTGTTAAGGATAACCCTCCTTGTTGGTCGGAGGGGTAAATTCCCCACAAGTTGTGGGGCACTAGGGTTATTAGACTCTCCTAGAGATGTCGGCTCTAGTAAGTAATTGTTAAGTGAGTTTGACATGTTGGAGTGGACATTAAGTGAATGAAAGAATGTAAATAGAGAGTGATCCTCTCTATTTATCACACACACACTCACTCACTGGGGTGCATGAGTGGGAGAGAAGAAGCTGGCATTAGAGAGAGAGACTACTGCTGTTGGGAGATCATCTTTATGTTTTCGGGTTTTACTTTTGGTGTTGATTCTATCTGTGAGGAAGTTGCAGGGTTTTCTCCTTTATGGTTTCCTCGAGGAAAATCTTTGTGTCTATTGTCTCTTATGTTTGATTGTTGTGCTTGTTATTCTCTCAGTTAAAGATCCTAATATAATGCTAGTTTGAATGATAAAAATTTAACAATTAATAAGGCATTGGGGGGTATCCCTAAGGTGGAGCATAGAGAGAATTGGGTCCATAAGTGTATTGGCCTGGTCTTAAATGAGTGATCTCATATAGTAACCTATCCAATAATCCAATCTTCATTATGAGATGCCCCCTGATGCAACTAAATATCCAGAGTGATATCAAAGAGCATCAAGAATTATTGTGGAAAGGTACCTAGATTAGGCATAAATTAAGTCATATTGTTGAGATTTTAAGATGGTTGCTTCCTCTCTATCAGGTAAAGTCATAGCCATTTATTTAGAAATAGTAGAAAGTAGGTATTTCAAGAACCAATACAAGGGTATGCGGTTATTAATTATGCCCTTGTGGATGCTATGTCTTCTCTGCCACTCATGGGTATGATATGGTATGTGGGTAGAATTAGTTTGGTGGAATTTGGTAAGGATCTTGATTTCTACATCATGGAAAACATGTAACTGGAAGAAGTTTAGGAAAGTTGTTTCTATAGACTCAAATTTTTTATGGAGACCATGAGGTTGATTGGTATACCATTTAGTAGAAAAACCAGTCAAGGTTCACTGAAACAACCGAAGTCAAATAGAATCAATAATGATATGAATCGAAGAGCACCAAAATTCAAAGGATGTGATATTATTGGATGGATCTTCTCCATATCGTCCTTCAAATTTGGGAATGTCAAAAGGAAGTTTAGTTGGAATTAGGGGCCAAGTAGGGTTGTGATGAATAGGATCATTTATCATCTTGGATCAATATGAGAGATTAAACCAACCATGTAAGGTAGATAGGGTGTTGAGGTGTTAGTCCATGCATTCACAACATTAGGAATGTTGTTACCCATTGGACGATGTGGACTACCTGGAGGGGTGGGTTTTCCTAAAGTGGATGACAAGCTTGAAGGTGAACTTGAAGGTGGGTTGGTAGTAAGGAAAGGTAGATGATGTCCTCAATTATTTCTCACCCGACTAGTAGGGGAGATAGTACGATTAGGAAAAATGGGATGTAATACCTGAATTGGTAAAGAACGTATCAAGGAAATTGGTGGTGCAAATATGACTGAATTAAAGATTTCCTTCAGAGAAGGAAAATGAAGTGCAAAATATGAATCTGGTTTATAAATGATATATTCAAATTAGCAGAAAAATAACAAAAATGGGTGCTATGTGTCCCATTGTTAAATTTGTTGTAATTGTTTATGATACTAAAGGATTTTAGCTCCCTAATTGGATAACAACTAAGTTGTAGATATAAAGTGGTTGTGGCAAGTTGTTTGGATTCATTCATATTCCCAAAACCTTATCCTTACTATAAATTCTTTTTGGTATCCAAATGGAGTTATTGTTAATTTAAGTTAGGAAAAAATTCAAGTTTAAGCTTTGGCATCATGAACCAAGCATATAGCTTTTAGGTGTGATTTGTGTGATAGTGATCAACTAAAAACTAATGACAGAAAGTAAATGAAAGTGAAATGACTCTTTTAAAAACTTGATTCAACAAATTACAAAATAGCGATTCAGTCAAATCCTAGGGGTTAGAACAAATGATTCATTAAAATATTATTTCAAACAAGGATCACAATCTAAGAACAAGAATGAAGTCATCTTTGTTACCTCTTAACTCGAAGTTTTGAATCCAATGCTCATAATGACTTCCTCATCAAAAATTTAAAGTGCCATGTAACCTGCGAGAAAACAAAAAGAAATAACAAAGGGAGAGCCCAGGTGGTTTCCCATTTCACATGAAAATAATGTTAAATACAAAAGGATTGAACACAAGTGATTGTAAAAAATTTGAGGGACAACAAAATAGAAAATTCAAAGTATAAACTAAGCATAACACTGAAATGTTTTATTGAAAAAGGCATAGAAAATGTGTTTTGAAGGACATTTGCATTGGTAATGTAGAATAGAGATTGATAAGTGCACTATTGGCTTAAAACAATAAAACGGGTGGGTTTATGGGTTTTGAACAGGTTAGGAGTGACTAACACCTAAGAGACAAATTAGAAGGGGACCCACAAAATAAAATAAGGGGAATGAAGTTATAAAGGAGGAGAATAAGCCTACACTAATGCAACCAAGAATTTGATGGAGGATCAATCTCCCTAGTGGAGTCACCAATTTGTAGATGGATTTCTGCAACAAGGGTGAGAAAAATCCAAGTCTAATGGTTGCAAGCTTAAACAACAGACAATGTTAGTACTATCAAAGAAAAATGACTACATATAACAATGATAAATGCATGAATATGCAATAAATTGCTCTCAAATCATGCATAAAGAAGGCATTTTAACATATAAAGAATAATTATATCTTTGTTACTTTCCAATGAATAAATGCTTGCAATGATTTCACTGTGGTATCAACTTGAATATGGAGATGTGGCCTCCTAGATCCTCTGTTAAATGGGTCCTTTGCTTCCTTGAGTGCTCTGGGATCATCTCCTTGGTACCTGGAGGATGAATTGGAGGAATAGGAAGGAGTGGCCTTCTCAAATCCTCAATAGGAATAGGGAATGAATTAATGATGAACTAGTGAATAATGTACCCTCTCATGGTTTCTTATGGACTTGTAAATTTAAAACCTAAAAAAGTATATCTTTCTTGAGTCCAATTAGAGATAAAAGCTTATTTTCTATGGGATTTTCATCTTGAAACTAATGCTTTTAGATTTCTAGTGCTTTGTGCTAACTATCAAAAGCCATGATTTTTAAGGAAAAGTGTGATTTTTCCAAATATTTACTAAAAAGGAGTAGAACACTTATTGGTATGTCTTCTACACTGGGAGAACCCTTAATGGACCAAAAATGTCAACTTTCATTTCACATTAGAGGATTGTGCTAGCATCAAGAGGTCATGTTTTGGATGAAGGAGGTCTCCTAATGACCACTTTACAAAGATGTTTTTTCCATTTGATTGAGAGAGGGAACATAGGAAGGTGGAGGCACTGATAATGATGGATTAAACATGTGATGTGATGTATTATTGTGATGAAGAGCTCTTATGACCCAATTGAGCAAAACCGGACTGCTAACAATGAGCTTAGACCATTTTTTGTATGATGGATATATATGTAAATTTTGAGGAGATATCCTAGTGGGGTCATGTTTTGATGTATACTCCATTTTTTGGAAACTGGCACACACACATAAACACAAGGAAAACACCTTCAAGCGAAGGCTTTTGTGGAGGTTTTTAGTGTTACAAGATTAGGAAAAATTATATAAAAAATAAATTAATTAATTAAAAAAAAAACTTTGGTAAAACCTCCACAAATGTTAATGGATGGTTTGGCAAAGGTTGTATTGAAATTTATTATACCTAAAAAAATATAGGCAACCAAAGGTTATAACAAAGGTTTATTTTTGGTATTTTTTAAGGATTCAAATATTATACCTATGTATAGTATTATAAGTTACTACTTGGGTAGAAAAATTACACATATAGATATGTAGGCGAATATTCATTAAAAAACATATAATATACTATTAAAAAATCTAAGTTTTTGGTGAATTTCAACAATTTAAACATATCTTATTTAAATATAGGTGGATTTTTAAGGTTGATTATATTTTTTTAAATGGACAAAAGATAGCCAATTGGTGAAATTTCTCTCTTGATAAATACCTTAGCGCACACACATAGACCAAATGCACCAATGAGTATTCATAAAAAAATGCACCAACGCATACACATTAAATATTCCACACTAGTGAGCCCGCACAAGTGTGGCTCATTGGTGTTTCACTTGATATGAAGTCACATGTTGTAAAGGAGGTCACGAGTTCAAATCACACCCGAGTTTACCTGTTTCCAATGCTTGCGAGTGGTTGTGGGGAACCTAGGGGTATGTTGGTAGCAGGAATGGATCCCTGGACCCCATGTCACGCGAGTACGAACCCAATCCCTAGTTGCTGATTCCCCTAGTCAAAAAATAATATTCCACACTAGTGCATTCCATTTATGTAAATAACCAAAGAATATTCTTTAAATGCATCACACTAGTGCATTAAAGTAATGCACCGAGGAATTCCATAACTATGTTATAGCATCAATGCTTTGCATCTTAAAGAGAATTGGTGCTTTCAATTTAAATGTGATATACGGGTGACATCCATTGATATAACGACCTGACGTGTTGTGCATGCATTATAGCACTAGTTTGTAGTATCAACTCCATAGCACAAGGAAATAGGGTTAAAAAATATGCATTTAGCATTATGTGTGCATCATAAAATGTGTAATTACAGTCTTTCGATGGTAATTACAGTGTGTTTTATAAATATATGTGCACCAATACGCCACATTAATATCAACATCAGAGCATTTATATCATATCAAATCACTAGTGTGGTTCATGGGTTTAAAAGCATCGACGAGCATTTTTAAATAGGAATAAAATATCGTGAACAAATTACGTATTCTCCACACCCTACATTGAGTTCAAATAATTAATTTTATTTTAATTTCATTAATAATCAAAAAATGAAATTTATTTCTACATTAATGTTGATATTTGAATTTGAATTATTGTTTTTGGCTATAATGATCGTATTATTCTATTATACCATCAAATCACACATCTATTATTCATTGTATTATTTAATCGGTAATCTAATATTTCACAACATTGGACAATGCAATATAATAAGAAATTTTTTTATTATATATGAATAAGGGACCTTTTTTCATACAAAATGGGACAACAAAAAATTCCATAATAGTCAAAATGTCAATATGTAAATGTTACACTTATTGGTAAACAATTGGGAAAATATGTCTAGTACATTAAACAAATTTTCTTATTTTCACAAACAAACATTTTAAAACATACAACTTGCATTAAAACACACACACATATGTATATTGCCATTCTTCACTTGAGTTGATGTCAATGCTTGAGTTACTTGCATGGCGCCTCATTTATTCATCACTTGATGATATTGTACTTGGGTTATTTGGTCGATTTTTTTGTTGATTGGCTTGATTTTGTCTTCACTCCATACTTTGGTTCCTGCAAATTTTAAATTCCATGACAAATCATAGATTTAATATAGCTTTTTTCTTGTTATTATATTGTTATAAAATGAGAGAAGTAAAACAACATAGCTTCCTACAAATTGCATGATTTGCACTTGATACCAAAACATATACTCACAAACCAAACTTAACTCAATGTCAATCAATTAATTAGATTATCTTCTTTGTATTTAACACTTGTTAGCATATATCCAAGGACAAGTCTAAATTAATTAAAATATAAAGATCGCAATAAAAATGAAACCTTTCAAGGAAAACACAAGTACTCACAAACTTTGCAATCAACCATTTTCTTCCTTGTTGAACCGTCTTATGTGCTGAATGGGTTCCATTTTGTTTTATTTTATGCAACAATATAATTGAAATGGATCCTCGTGTGATGCAATTATGTGCATTTCTTTAACCATCTCCTTGTATACTTTTTTGGACATCCCTACTAGAAGTTTTCGCATACCACCCCATTTCTCCTTTGAATTTTCAAAATATTCCTTCGAAAATAAAATCAGGAATTTACAAACTTTTATATTGATATGAAAGTAAATATATATAGCCCAAATATTAATTTCATAATTTTTTGATAGTATAGTATACATATTACAGAGAAAAAAAATTAAAATATGAATAATATTTTTTAAATGATTATTTTTTGTCATTGTATGTTTTCGTTATTGCAAATCTAACAAATATAATTGACCAATACTCTGAAAATGCTTCATGTAGTTTATATATAACCGAATTCTTGCATCATTGGATTGATTTTTGTATTATAAGTGGAACGAACATCTATACTTTGTTTCTGTTATATCCCTCGTTATTTTATAAAAAAATTCCTACTCCTTCATTAAAATCCAAAACAACTCCAAAGGAATTCATCATCATTTACATCCTTCATATTTGTTATCTTCTTATGATGGCAATCCCTTCCCTCGCTGTCACTCCCTACATAACACTCAACAAATGCAAAATAGATTATTTGTAACATATTAGAAAATATTCTTAAGAAGTACATTATTACTAAAAATTCAAAGAATTGTTTTTGTTGATTTCCGTTTGATACACATACTTCATCTATTTGCAAATTTTTCATCAAGGTTTTAAGCTCTTTTGCACTCAAATTGTACATAATCTTATCGAGTTTCATTAATTTTTACTATACAACACAAACGTTAATTGATACACATCATCTAAACATACAAATATTTCAAATATATTAATTTTATAGCATAATTTCAAATAGCTTCTTTTTTCTCTTTTTGAGATGCGATCCCCTCATGCTCATCACAAGAAGAATATTTCATTGAACTTCTACAAGGCATATTCTATCATTAAAGGCCCTTCATCATTAAATAGAGTG
>LPNX011120408.1:491206-502173 GCA_001517045.1 Pseudotsuga menziesii | reverse complement strand
AGATGAAAGAGAAGTCATTTCATTAAATCCAAGATTACAATGTGCAACAATACAAGAATAAGAAAATTTACTAGCATCTTGGTCATCTTTCTTCTGGTTATTCTTGTCTTTGATGGACTCCCATGAAACCCAACACTGATCTGATGTGTGCCCAGTCTTTCCGCAACACTTGCACTGCAACTCTAATCTTTTGTTTCTGCCCCCTCTGCCTCTGGATTATTCTAAAATAGAGAAACTGGTAAATATATTTTATCAATAAATTAAATATTTTTTTAGTTTAAAATACTTAGTTATTTGATGTGTATTATATATAAATACAAACTAGTGCCCTATTATACACTACATGTACCAATGCGCAAACTTTTTATATACTTATTGGTATAGTGTAGCAAATTTTTAAAAATTTGAAATAATTTAAACAATGCCTTTTCGATTAGAGCACCAGTTCACATTAGTTGTGAGTATCGCATCGATATACCCATGAATTTGACGTAAAAAAAAATTCAAATGGTGTGCTTTCAGATGAAGTGCACCAATTTGTTAATAAACATTATACACACTGTACCTCTTTCAGCTCTTGATCTAGATTATTGGTGTGACAATATCTCGTAATTGACATCCTCCTTTCTTTCCCTTAAATTCCAGCATGTCTACAGGGAACACAATAAGAAGGTAGATTGTTTATCTAAGGAGGAACTCCCCATGGCTTTGGGCCTCTTATCCTTCATAGATTATTATGAAGAAGTTATTATTGGGGGAGGTAAGCTACATGTCTTCTAGAGATTTTTTGTTTGAGTAGCATACTCATAAACCTTATGGTTTTGTTCTTTTTTTAGTATGGGCATTCTTAGCCCCTTATTGTTTCATGGATGAATGAGTTGACTTTATTAACTCCTCAGAGGCAGAACATCTTTTATGTTGTTACTCCCCTTAGTGCCTCCTTGGATAAACAGGTTGGGTTATTTTTGTCTTCTCTTTGGACATGCTTGGTTGATCTTCCTGAGGAAAAGATGGTGATATTTCTGATGTTTGGTTATGGATGCTTCCCTTAGCACCCTCTCTGTATTTTGATATGTATTGATGAGATATTTTGATATCACTACTTTGTATCGGTTACCTTTGATTCTCAATGAATATCAAGGAAAAAATATTTTTCTTATGAAAAAAAAAACATTGTACATACTGAAAAAGCGATAGTATTTTATATTAAAAAAAACTAATAGTGACAGGTTTCAATAGTCAATGTAATAATTTGGCCCATTTCAATAAATTCCCAATGCCTCATATATAAGCACAAAAACATTAAATATACAACGTCTAGAATTAAAATCTCTCATTGTGAAATAGAAGAGAGCATAAAACCCTAATTTTAAAGGTAACTAGTTATGTTTAGTTTCAGGCTTTCAATGTCATTTCACTAGATCTATAATATTCATGTTATGTCTAGTTTGAACAATTATTTTGAGTCTGAACATTTTGAGGCTGGTTTGAGCTCCCAACTTCCTGCTACGATCTGTAAAACTCTTTCTGTTTTGAATTAATATAGTGAAGCTTACTTACAAAACAAAACAAAAATTAAAGGTAACTAGTAAAACAAATTATTTTTGAGAATACATAGTAGGAAAGATTTAATCAGTTTTTTTTAAATCATTAAGTTAAAATTGAATACCTAGAGTTTTTGCTATGTAGAGTTGTATGTGATCCATAATACCTTACAAATTTGTCTCTTCAAACAAATTTGGTGGCTCCAAAGTCTACCCTAGTAATATCTCTTACAAAAATCTCCCTCAAACATTTGGCAAAAGATTGAGATTATATTTTTTCTATTATAAAGACATTTTTTGAAACTTAGTTTTTGAAAACAAAATTCCTGTATGAAAAGCGCATGTGGTTTTTTTATCAATTTTCAATTTTGGTGCACCCTAATGGATACAAGGCACCGGTGTGATCTATTACAAATGCATTGTATTATTGCATTCGAGAGTAGCGAGGTGCTCGACAGCCCAATATGAGGGATATGTTGTAATGTGTAACATTGTGTAACGTTATGTAACATGTCGATCTCATTAAAAAAATAAAAATGAAAATGGTGTCAACTTATACATAAAGATTAAATTATATTGATTTGATTTTAAACCTAATATATCAATCATCAAGAGGTATCAAATTTCTTAAGTTGTAAATTTCTTCTAATGTATCAAAATTTAAGATAAATAATAATAATAATAATACACCTCAATAAATTGGATCCATCTTGATGCTTGATAGATCTCGGTTTAAGATGGTTCTATGTTAGTATTAAATTAAAAATGGAAACACAAACTTCTAGTATTATATCTTAGTGGATAATTTATTTTGTGGATGTTTTGGTGTATGTTTTTATTTGGTGTGTAAATTTTATATGTGTTGCAGTGCACTTTATTATTATTAATGCACTAGTGCGATACTTGGAAACAAACACATCGCTTTAATTTAACATCCCTATGAGTTTATGTTTCACGTTAAAATGATACAAGTGTAAATTAAAATACTCCATAGGATACATGTGTTTCTTAAACCCACATCATATACTTAAAAAATGGTTCAAAAGTCTTTTTAAAAGTATATTGTTATATGCTTCACAAACCTTTTTTAAGAATGTAGACACATATTGATTGTTGATTGGGCTCAAATGAAAGTAGAAAACATTATAATATCAAATGGACAATTCTTCATTGTTATAGCATCTTTTGTCACACTTGTCCCATAGATGTTAGAGGTGGTTTGATCTTATTAACATTCCCATTTTGTAGGCTCCCCTAATCCCTAATGATCTATGGACAAAACTTCATCATAAAATATTCTTAAAAATTATCTTTTTAAAGTTGTATGCACCCTATTGTACTGTTAGACCACATATATGTGAGTCTCCTTTCTCTAGCCCGCATACATGTCTGTTCGAGGGTAAAAATAAATATAATTTACTTTACCAGAAAAAATTTGGTTTCAACCATTCCCACTTCTCCTAATCCCGTAAGTAACTATCTCCAACTTTCCTAACTACCTCCTTATCAATACAAAAGAGGCATATGTAAAGGAAAAACAAGAATTGAGCATTGGAGGTTGTAGCCTCATGTTATTTAATTGAAATTAGGATCTAAATCCCATTTTATCCCAGTCTACAAAACCCCCTTTCCCATTTCTGGAACATATTCTTTCCATTCATCCTTGAGATCCATAATTATGCTACATAATGCTAGGGATTCTCTTCAGCATATTTCCCAATAAAGAAACCAGATTGGATGTTGAGTGTGTGAAGACTCGGGTGGAAGAACTCACACTTTACTTCCATAATGGTGTTGCAACAAGACTTGGGTTGTAAGTTAACATTTGTATCTTATTGTCATTAATATATAAAATATCTCTCTTTTCCATCCATTTCAAGTGTTCAATTACAATCCATAATTGTTGAAATTTGGATGTGTCATTCTACAAATTTAATTGTAATTTCAATATTTTCAATAGTAATTTCTCTCGATTAGATATTTATTTACTTTCATATTTTCAATAGTAATTTCTCTCAAATAGATATTTATTTACTTTCATATTTCATCTTGGAGATTTCGGAGAAATATTGGAGTCAAAGAAATATTGGAGTGGCTATAGCATAAGGGATTCTTCATCGACAATTTGGATCCGGATGAGTTAGTTTTTAACCTACTTGTCCATTCCAAGTTTTTGTGTGTAAATATTGTGAATTCACTGTTTGCATGAATGTTAGGGTTTTATTTTATGGGCATCGATATGTGGTGATCCTGCCCAAAGATCACTTGGGTTGTAAATATACCAGAAACAAAAAGGGCGACTCCATTATGGATTTTTTCCATTTTTTAAGAGATTTAATTTAACATCCCCATGAATTTATGTTTCATGTTAAAATGATACAAATGTAAATCAAAATACTCCATAGGATACATATGCTACTTAAACCCACACCATATACTTATAAAATGGTTCAAATGTCTTTTTAAAAGTAGATTTTTATATGCTTCACAAACTTTTTTTAAGATTGTAGAGCAGTATTGATCATTGATTTGGATCAAATGCAGGCAGAAAAATGTTATAATTTCAAATTCCTAATTCTTCATATTCTAGCTCATACCATCTTGTTCAAAATTCAAGTTCTCCCCTACCATTTGGAATAAGTTCATATTTTAATTGTAATTTGATCATCTAATTGAATTTATGTTATTTATGTACATGCATGTGAATAATTATGCATATAATTGTGTATGATCATAATTCAAGATCGAATTTAGATGCACAAATATTCCACCAGTCAAATATCATAACAAGCTCCTATCATGAGAAAGATCATGTAAGCAGTTGGTAGATGAAAATGGAAAGTCACTTTGCCTTGCTAATTGTAACATTCCATCTTCTAGCCACAATCTTGAGTCAATTATACTTAATCATCAACTATATCCCTTTTATGACACCTCCGTAGTATGTAAAGTTGTTCAAAATGTCAAGGGTTGAAGGAAATCCCTTGGCATGTCACACTACTCCATTATATTAATGATCGGACATCCAATGTCGACGGTGTAATACCTCTCATTGCAGTTAAAAATCCAATAGGTGATATAGAAAAGACACATAGGAACAATTCTATATGATCATTTTTTGAAAATTTGGAAATAAAAACAATTGTTTTACCCTAATTTAACCAAAACGTATCCTTATGTTGATTCAAATGAAAGTTCTAATAATCCAAAGTATGATATCAATACCACTCAAAGAATCTATACTAAGAGATACAAAAAGTTGTATGAGCTGAGAACAAAAATGTCCAAGTACACCCCAAGATTAGTTCAATTTTTGGAGGGTACAGATGACTTCTCTCTTCCTATACATCCGCACTTTAAATACCATACCTCTTACAACTGCGCTTTGTATGGCACTTGGTCGTCTTTTCTACTCGTGCCCAATGTTAGAAATGAATTATCCTTTGGTGGTAATATTTAAAAGATTTCTAAGTCTAAAAAAGATGCTGCAAAGGTTGGGTTTTTTATTCTTTCATATGGATTTGTTCCTCCCAAATAGTCAGTAGCACTTATGCCATTTTTTGGTCCTCTTTATTGTCAATTTGATTAATTAATATTGTTAAATACAAACATAGTGTTTCCATGTATAGTATGTGCATGAATGGTTATGCATCTGGAAACTTTAACAAGAAGAACTTGTTAAATATCGATGGTCATCCACGCACTCATGGGAACATTACAGGGTTCATAAATACTTGTAAGTGCTTATTTAGTGCAAATTGTTAATTTGAGGAACACTTCAATGACAGGTATTTCTTTAAGAGAAGGAATGCATCCATGTTTGTGTTGTGCCTGCAATACATAGTTTGTATCATAGTGATGACTTGTTGATAAGCTATAACTTTCATAGACCACCAACCACTTGTCAAATACACCTTGCATTGGGACTACATTTAGACATCCCTTTTGGGCATAAAAAGACCATTGATTAGTTGTATTTTTATATTTTCAAAGGATTTAATGTAAATGTTTCTCAATTTGACATTTTCTTTATAAAGTGGTTGGTTGCATATGTACTATTAAAAAACAATTAATGTTAATTTAAATAAATGTTTGGTATGATGTTTGAGAAAACTAATTGCATTGTGTTTACCAATCTCATCGATGTATTATTCGGTATTTTTCAAATTAGGATTCTAACAACAAGAAACCTATATACCATCTTCCATTGCACCCCAATACAATGTCAAATCGAGAGAATGTTACAACAAGAGCACATATCAAAGAGGAAACATATCAAGCATGTTTGAATCAACCACCTATTTATGTCCCAATACATCATGAGCCACCAATCCATAATATCTATAGTAACTTTAATTCTTCACATGTTGGCAATTATGGCAATGAAATAAATATTGGTATGGATGATTTCATACGAGATGTAGTTTCTATGGAGGAAATGTTGTTAGATGCATTCAATCAAGATGAGATAGGGGTTGATGTTCATATCACCAATACCTTCTTCACAATCCCAAATGGTGCATCAACCATCCCTTTCTTTTGTCATAGCTAATCAAAGTCTCCCCATTTTTGGACAACAATGTTTCTATAAAACTTGAAAGCAATGTATTGTATATCAAACGTGTGTTTCTTAGCACTTTTGAGGTAACTAACCATTAAGTCCCCTATATTTTGAGAATTATTGTCACACAATCAACATTGAAAATAATCGATTTGAAGGATGTTTGATGACAATGGACATTTATATTTCCCATTAACTGCAAGTTATTGAAAGATAAGGTACTTCCACGTAATAATGTGTTACCCAAAGATTGCAAAGGGGCAAATAAAATGTTGGAAAGGTTGGGTGTTGAGTACATATCATACATCCATGTCTAAATGATTGTATTCTGTACAGAGGTGAATACATGGATAAAGAGATATGTCTGGAACATGGGCATGATAGGTACCTAAAATATTAAAAAAGAAACCAAGGGTAAATCACATGGTCCTCCTTATTAAATATTGAGGAACATGTTTATAATAGTAGGGATTCAAAGGCTCTTTCATTGCAAAGAACTATCCATATTGTAGGAGTGGCATGCCTCACATAGAAATGCACCATGAGTTATGTGAATCCCAACTTATTCAATAGTCATGAAGCATATAGAGGATAAATGGGTGAATAAATTCAAGTATGAAGTACAAAGCCTTTGATTGAGCATAGCCATGGATGGAGTTAACCTGTATTCCCTCCAAAACACTAACTATTATGTTTGTCCTTGTAGTAGTGATCAATAACAATATCCCCCCATGATTCTCTATGAAGAATGAACATCTTATGTTGGCCCTTACGGTCTCTTGTAGAAGGAAAGTGAAGAATATGAATATCTACCCACAACCATTGATCAATGAATTAAAGGAATCATGGAAAGGGATACTTGTATATGATGTATCAAGACCAATACCAACAAAGAGGTGTTTTACATTGTATGGAATATGTACATACACCATGTTAGCACTGGAATTGAACTAAAGGTTGTGAAGGCTCACTCCTAGGTAACAGCAGAACCACTTTTGAAGAGAGAACTGGCCTTCTGCTCTTCCGAGATGGATCTCTCACCAAATATTAACAATGCCAGATATGTACAAGTAAAAATATGAATTGTTTGTAAGGGTGGTTGAAACAGAGCATAGAACCATTGGGTGATGGAGTCAAGATGTGTAACGGAAATAAACAAAACTTATGCAGGTAATTTTGACACGGAGGCGAGATAGTCATTCGATCATAGTCAATTTATAATTGTTTGGTGGAAAAAGGAAGAGTAAGAACAAACCATTAACACGGAGCATTAAAGAATGAATTATGTACTAACTTTAGAAGAAATATTTAGTGGATATCTGAAACAACAAATGGAGCATAGTATGTATGAATTCCAAACTTTTATACACTTATTTCAGACATGAAAGAAAACATAATGTGGGAGATAAACTGGAAAACATTCACATGATAAAGGAAGCAACATACTGTAACACAAACAATACATGAATCCCTGTGAAAAACACCGACTTCGGCTCTGCAACTTTATTAGAAAACTCTTGAAAGCATACAACACAAATTTACATCGGTTCCAACCCTTTCTCCTTCTTCGAGAGGTACATTTATAGTATTCTTGGGACTTCCCAACCCGACGTTCGAGAATCAAAATTTGTTACAACTGAAGAACAACTTCTAACAAACTCTGATGTGACGTATCTGTGTTGGGCCTCAAAATTGTCTTTTATAATAGCTTTATTTACATCAATTTCCTGACCTATTTATCGAAATCTAATGCATCTATCTTTAATTTGTCTATCTTTTACTATGTTTTCATCAATTATAACCTATAAATGTAAAATAAGCTTAATTCATCATTTTTGATGTGTTATTGCATTTATTGTGCATTTTGGCACTCCATTTAGCCTCTTCCTCTGGTCCTAAGTTCTGCACTATGTTTGATGACGTGTTTCTTATTAGTTCCTTGAGTTGGCTTGCCTTTGTCTTGATTTCATGATACATTTATCTTTTGATTCTTGCTAGTCCTATTGATTCTGCATAAACAAATTAAAAACATAAAGAGATTAAAATATTAGAAACTTAATATTAAAACATTGATTTAAAGTTAAACATTGATTTAAAATTAAAAACTTTGATTTAAAATTAAAACATTGATTTAAAATTAAATCAAAATAAATAAAAGTATTGAAATATTAAAAGAATTTAATATTACAACAAAGTGTTTAACCTTTTTATAAATAAAACAACTTATATGTTCTTTATGAAATAAAACTCATTTTATGTGGCTTCCAAGACATGGTTATGGAATTAAAAAAAGTGTGACATCCATTATAAAAGGGCCACTTCATACCTTCTAATAATATTAAACTCTTATCTATTTAATCATACGTTTCTTTTTACTTAATATATGAGCATGCCATTACATGTTTTGATTTCAATTTAATCCTTGTGTGTTTTGTGCAGGCCGTAAACAATATATGCAGGCCGTGAAGGATTCACGCACTCATCATATCGCGAAAGTTCAAGAACCCCACATATAAGTTGATTATCAGTCAACAACCCAACACCCAACCAATAGAATCAGCCATGCATTAAGCTGACTATCCAGCTCGCTCACAGCCAAATAAACAGATAGCGCATTCAGCTTACTGTCCAGCTTATGACGCAGCTCACCACTCAGCTCATTAATTAAGCTTGATGACCGTGATTTCAGGCATTAAAACATTGCATGGTTTGTAACCGACCTGCTGTCCACGCAATTGAATGATGAAGAACTTCCCATTATAGAAAGGATCGTTGTCACGCTCCTTTGCTCAACAGATCACTGTCAGTTCACGCATTTAAATGTTGAAGGGTATCTTATTCTAGAATAACTACCGTGGCACTGCCCTCGCTCTCCACAACATCATTAGTTCACACACTCACGTTGATGAAGGACCTGCATTCTAGAAACTCGTCACTGTGTACACTGTCTACGCTCAACACCAGCCCACCATCCACGCGAAGGGAGGATCATCACGCCACGTTCATGTTGTAGAAGACCACACTCATGATGAAGGAGGAACCAGACTATGCGTTGGCATATGATTGTTTGGTTATAATAATGATTGGTTATTTTAGGAGCGGTCGACCACTGAAAGGGTTGACCTGCTCACCCTTCTCAATGTTACATATACCAGCCTCTTCCTGAGAGCTGAGTAGCTCGCCAGCGAATAGACCCTGTAAAATTCTGCTCAGATTTAATAAAACTCTATGTTCATCCGTGTATGCATGTTTCAGTCTTCTGTGAAGTAATTCATTGACGTAGACTAGCCTTTAATTGCTGAGAAGTTCCCCTCAACAACCGAAGGTTCCATTTGTACATATTCAGCAGTTATCTTTCATTTTTTGTAGATAAGTAATTTTGTTTTTATGTACATGTATTTAGTTTTCCTGTAGATGATTTGTGTTGTTGATAAACTGTAATTTTCTTGAGTTTTTATGTAATTTTCCATACGGCCGACCATTCGTCCCTCTGTGCAAACTGTCTTTTCAGCCTTCTGTTCATCCCTCTGTGCAGACTGTCTTTTCAGCCTTCTATTCGTCCCTTTGTGCAGATTGTTTTTCAGCCTTCTGTTCGCACCTTCATCCAGTTTGTTTTCCAGCCTTTAATTCGAATTTAGATAGAATTTTACAGAATTTTCATTCATTTCCAGAATTTCTAATATTACGATTTGTGTAGAAATAATTAGCTAGGGTATAGGTTAATTTTCCATCATTTTACTGTGTCTTGTAGACTAGTGGGGATTCAAATCCATCTTCAGCATTTCATATTCAATTTTATATTAATGCATAAGATTAATTATTTCAGTTTTAGTTATGATGAAATTCATAATATAAATGAGTAAACATGTTTTCTTCTTTTATATGTTAATTTTGTATCGTATTAATAAAATAATTTGAATTGCTTTATAATTATTTGTTAATGTGGGTTAAAGTGTTTCTTTATAATTGAATTTATTTTATGCAAGTGAAAATTTATATAACTGTATTATCTTTTGTATTTAATATGTATTTTGTATTTTGAATTTTTCATGTTTTTATTTATATTTTGTTATTGAATTGCTTAATGTGTTATTGAATGAATGACACCGTGAATAGAGGATTATTTCATGATAAATTTGCTTTAGGTTATTTTAAGTAATCAAGTTTATTTCCATTATTTCGTTTAGTTTCATTTTAGTTTAGTTTAGTTTTATTTTTAGTGTGAATTCTATTTATTTGCATTAATCTAATTTATTTTATTTTAAGCTTAGTTTAGTCTCCTTTATTTTTATCTTTACCTTTAATTTAGTTTTATGCTTGTATAAATTAATAAATTTTGCTCAATAGATTTTGAGCATTAGGAATAAAAGTTGGTTTAGATTGTTTTCATTTTTTCCTTTATATTAGATGTATTAGTTTTATCTTGAAAATTCTCATAGCTCAATTTACTTTCTAAATTCATAGATTAGTTGTTGATTAAATTGGATTTGTTAAATTAGTTTGCTTACGATAGTTTATGATTCCTCGCAAAGTATTTGTTTACACTTGGTCCTTAGATTAGTGTTTTAATTTGCTTTATATGATTGCACAAGTTCAATAACAGCAGTAGGATAGTTGGTTAGTTTTCTCTTTTGAAAATATAGAATAGCTTCGCTCATAGAATAGATAGATTAGTTCTTCTTTTCACTTATAGCATAATTTCCTGTTTTATAGTAATTAATTTCATATTTGCTTTTGGGGAGGCAGGTGCGGGGGGGATTCTCTTGAATCCCGGAGGACAGGTCGAACATACCTTTGCTTGGGGGCTTGGAAGCAGGACTAACAACGAAGCCGAGTGGATGGCCCTCCTTCAGATTCTGCAC
>LPNX011120408.1:326537-490820 GCA_001517045.1 Pseudotsuga menziesii | reverse complement strand
CAGGTTTTCGTCTTGACAATTGCGCAGCCAGTTTGGTTATAGGTTGTAAGTGCACAGGCTGGAGACAGGGCACTGTGGGTACATTGGCTTGCAGTGACAGTGGGATTAGGTTGTACAAAGAAATTCTAGCTCTTCGTGTGTGTGTTATCAATTCCGTGGCCCCTCTAGGTTCTGTTCCCTCTCTTCAAAGGCAGTTCACCCGCATCTCTCTCTGGTCAGCAGTCAGTGAAATGGCGCAGCATGGGGGAAACTCTGATATGATGGACATAAAGAAGAATTTGAGGAGACTCTACGAGCTGCTTTCCATGAATGTTATGGACAACAGAGCAACGGCTCAGGTGATAAAGAAGATGGAGGACACAGTTAGTTACACTTCGAACCAGGTGAGCAATCACGATGCTCGTATTGACGATAATGAGAGTCGCCTGCTTGAAATTCAGGGGCAGGTTGAACGAATTGCTGAGGACTTGCAGAAATTCATCTCTATGAATCAGAGTAGCAGAGTCCATGTAACTTCTGACGATGCTGTGCTTCCAATGGAGGAGGAGTCTGTCCTGCAGCCAAGAGGCAATCCTTAGTTTTCTTTTGTATGGCTTTGCTTATATGTTTTTCTGTCTTTTAATTAGCAACCAATTTGTAAGGGTTTACACAACCCTAGGCTATATAATTTCTGAACAGTCACATTTTGAAATATGTAAGGAACTGCAGTGGATGATCCCATGGTACTGCCTTTTTGATGAGTGCAGACACTCTATACTATTTTTCCTGTATTGAATGGCTGTGCACAGCCACTTTTTAAATATATCTTTTTTCTGTTTCTGTAAAAAAAAAAAAAAAATTCATATTTGCTTTTGTAATTAATTTCAATATTTGCTTTCATAGTTAATCGTATGGTTAATGCTCATCCCTGCATAAGCATATAGTTCATGCATTCATGAAATAGTTTAGTTGATTTGTTTCTCGTTCTGAATAGTTAAATTTACTTTCATTACATCGGATTTCTTTCGGACCAAGTGATTGCTTTCCTAGATTAATTGTTGCAATTTCATTTCATAGAATAGATTAGCATAGCATTAAACTTATTAATCAGTTTCCTGCCTTTATAGAATAGATTAGATTAGATTTGAATTTATAGTTACTTTTAAAGTTCTTAGTTAATTCCCTGTCTTCATAGATAGATTAAATTATTGCATTTAACTCATGATAGCCATGCTTGTAGATTAAAATCATATAGTTGCATGTTAGCGCATCTGCATATTTAGTTAGCTTAGGTTAGTTCAAGCCTTCAATACTGCACATATATTGATTGCATCTCACAAGCTCCCTTCCCGGGTTGACAAATTAAGTGTTGAATTAAATAGTGCGTATTTTTCCCGACATTTTGGCGTCGTTGTCGGGGAGGTGCTAAATGGATTGGAGTCTAGGTAGATAGGGGGTAGTTAGGTTTCCTTTACATTACACGGCAAGGGGGACAGGAAATGATAAGATGCAAAGATGATTTCAATACAAAATTTCCATAGTGTGACAACCTGACGCATCCACTTTAGTGGGTTGCCCCAAAGATTTGTTGTTCCTTTTTCACACAAGTGTGTTTACTTCACGCAAAGTTTGATTTACTTCTCTTAAGTGTACTTTTTATGTAGGTGTTTTAGTGTGTTGTCTTTAAATCACAAATTTGTTTTATTAGTAGATAGTTTCTCAAAAACACATAAAAAAAATTGGGTACTGTAAGAACCCCAAGGACTAATCCTTGTGTGAAGCAGGACCTACCAACCAATGACATGGACTCAAAGGTGCTCATTAGTATGAGAGAACTTTCTCAACTCCTAGAAACAGCTAGGATCTCGATCTCTACCTCTCAAGAAGAGAAGCTCTTGATAGCAGTTGAGAGCTTATCATCCGCTCCTGAAATGACAAATGAACCAAGATCCCAAGAACTACAAAAATATGTTCTTTGCGAGACTGCAAAAGAAGCTGATACATTGGGGATTACATCCGAAAGAGAGAAACCATAAATTAAAGAGTTCTCCACATGCAAGCTAATAGATCCATCATGTGCTCAAACAACTGCTCAATTAAAAGAAGGGATCTGTATAACATAGTGAAGGAAAGTGAGTACCAAGACTACATCAAAAGATGGTTTCAGGAGGTAACTCGGTCGCAATAACATTCCTTCATTCGACACCTATTGATGCAAAGAAAAGTAATTTGGTTGAACTTCCACATTCAGGTAATCACTGCAACAATCTTTTCATATGTGGATAAAGGTACAATTCTCATTTTGCTTCGAACTTGGTTTCATTGGAAAAACCCATATACTTGAATAAACATGTTTTCTTTCTTCTTAGGGTAGGGAAATATGTATATAAATAAAATGTTGCATTCTTAGTTTAGGGGATAATGTAACTTTGTTTTTTGTTTTTTTCAAATAAAAGAACTAAGAAAAAGATAAAGTTAATGACTAAACCAAAACAATTTTACATCATTATTCATTTTCATACATGCATATTTCTTATTATACCAATTACTTAAGACCACCTTTAAACATCATGGGGATTTGTCATAAATTAAGGTCCATCTAAAACCTAGAGGTCACTCATACATCCTAGCTTCTTTATCAGGGCATGTTATTTAAGCATCTCTACTACAGGGTAGCATACGAGTGAATGAAATTCCTAGTTTGTGGGGAACACTACTTTAATTCTATATGAAAGAGACAAATTTTGGGACTAGAGACACCTTTCATTCATTATCTTATGGCTTCATCTACTTTACACTAAATCCATCATTCATGTGTATCTTTGATTCAGTAGATTCCTCTTGCAACCTTTATTTTTCCATGATAATAAAAAAGAGAAGACTAGCTGTCCTCCAATCCATATACCATCCCACCCTGTAGCATGGTTTTCAGAGCTGATCCCCCACCACTCCTTCATAGGAAATCATTTGTCGAATATCTATAGGGACTGAAAACATTGGGACACGAGCCTCTGATAGAAAATGGGTTTAATAGGTTAACATGTCGGGGTTTGAACAGGCTCGTTGGCAACGGGTACCATCCTGTGGTATGACCAGGTAAACCCGATGGGGTACTGAACAGGCCCGACTGAAAGAGGGGAATCTTCCTAGGGAGGACAACTTGTTAAAAAGAGAGAAAAAAAACATCTAAAAAAGAGAGAAAAAATATATGAAAATACCTTTGTGATAATAAAGATTGTTGTGGGTCTACTAGAGGAAGGTATGTATGGTTGATCTAAAGAAAATGAACTCCATCAATATTCCATTTGAGAATGTTTATAAGTGTACTTAATACCCTGTTGTCTACATTCATACCATACCTAGGATATCACTATCTTAGAAGTAGGACCCATAAACTTTGGAGTCTAATGAACTTTAAATGCAAACTTTGTCCATAATTACTTGAATAACGATAAACCTTTGAGAAGTAGCAGGGATGACTAGTTTGCTATAGGCTTTATTGACTATCTCCACCCTCGTGTTTTCCATTTTAACCTAGTCTTAATTCATTCATGGCCCATGGACGTGCCATAGCTTCGGTCTAGGGGAGGGAGTCTCGATTTATATGGTCTTCATAAGCATGAATTGTTACTACTAGCAGAATTGTATGTATTAAGAAATCTTAAATAATACGAAGTTGTTTTGACTATCTCATAACATAACCTTTTTTTCTAAGTTCTAGTTTTCATGTATTAATAAATATAGCTTGATTTTGTTGAACGGTTGCTTATAAACTATTAATGATCAAGAGAGCTTTTGAATAAATGAAAGACCACTTCCGATTCATTCATGACACAAGGACGTGCCATACCTTTGGTATGGGGTATGTTGGGGCTCGAAATTGTCTTTTATAATGGCTTTATTTACATCAATTTCCTTACCTATTACCGAAATCTAATACATCTATCTTTTGCTATGTTTTCATCAATTATAACCTATAAATGTAAAAGAAGCTTAATTCATTATTTTTTATGTGTTTCTGCATTTAGTGAGCATTTTGGCACTCCATTTAGCCTCTTCCTCCAGTCTTAAGTTCTGCACTATGTTTGATGGCGTGTTTCTTATTGGTTCCTTGAGTTGGCTTGCCTTTGTCTTGATTTCATGGTACATTTATCTTTCGATTCTCGCTAGTCCTATTGATTCTACATAAACAAATTAAAAACATGAAGAGATTAAAATATTAAAAACTTAATATTAAAACATTGATTTAAAGTTAAACATGGATTTAAAATTAAAAACTTTGATTTAAAATTAAAAGATTGATTTAAAATTAAATCAAAATAAATAAAAGTATTGAAATATTAAAAGAATTTAATATTACAACAAAGTGTTTAACCTTTTTATAAATAAAACAACTTATATGTTCTTTATGAAATAAAACTCATTTTACGTGGCTTCAAAGAAATGATTATGGAATTAAAAAAAGTGTGACATCCATTATAAAAGGGTCACTTCATACATTCTAATAATATTAAACTCTCATCTATTTAAGCATATGTTTCTTTTTACTTAATATATGAGCATGTCATTACATGTTTTGAGTTTAATTTAATCATTTTGTGTTTTGTGCAGGCCGTAAACAATATATGCAGGCCGTGAAGGATTCGTGCACCCATCATATCGGGAAAGTTCAAGAATCCCGCATATAAGTTGATTATCAGTCAGCAACCCAGCACCCAACCAATAGAATCAGCCATGCATTAAGCTGACTATCTAGCTCGCTCACAGCCAAATAAACAGACAGCGCATTCAGCTTACTGTCCAGCTTATGACGCAGCTCATTAATTAAGCAGCGCACTGTTGATGACCGTGATTCCAAGCATTAAAATGTTGCATGGTTTGTAACTGACCTGTTGTCCATGCAATTGAATGATGAAGAACCTACCATTCTAGAAAGGACCGTTGTCACGCTCCTTTGCTCAACAGCTCGCCGCCAGTTCACGCATTTAAATGTTGAAGGGCCTCTTATTCTAGAAGACCTACCATGTCACTGCCCTCGCTCTCCACAACATCACCAGTTCACACACTCGCGTTGATGAAGGACCTACATTCTAGAAATTCGTCGTTGTGTACACTGTCTGCGCTCAACACCAACCCACCATCCACGCGAAGGGAGGAGAATCACGCCATGTCCATGTTGTAGAAGACCACGCTCACAATGAAGGGGGAACCAGACTATGCATTGGCATACGATTGTTTGGTTATAATAATGATTGGCTATTTTAGGAGAGGTCAACCACTGAAAGGGTCGACCTGCTCACCCTTCTCAATGTTATATATACCAGCCTCTTCCTGAGAGCTGAGTAGCTAGTCGTTGGCGAATAGACCCTGTAAAATTATGCTCAGATTTAATAAAACTCTATGTTCATCTGTGTATGCATGTTTCAGTCTTCTATGAATTAATTCATTGACGTAGACTAGCCTCTTATTGCTGAGAAGGGCCCCTCAACAACCGGAGGTTCCATTTGTACATATTCAACAGTTATCTTTCATTTTTTGCAGATAAGTAATTTTATTTTTATGTACATATATTTTGTTTTCCTGTAGATGATTTTTGTTGTTGATAAACTGTAATTTTCCTGAGTTCTTATGCAATTTTCCATATGGTTGGCCATTCGTCCCTCTGTGGAGACTGTCTTTTCAGCCTTCTGTTCGTCCCCCTGTGCAGATTGTATTTTCAGCCTTCTGTTCGTCCCTTTATGCAGACTATTTTTCATGCTTCTGTTCGCACCTTCATCCAGTTTGTTTTTTAGCCTTAATTCGAATTTAGATAAAATTTTACAGAATTTTCAATCATTTCCAGAATTTCTAATATTACGTTTTGTGTAGAAATAATTAGCTAGGGTATAGGTTAATTTTGTATCGTATTAATAAAATAATTTGAATTGCTTTATAATTATTTGTTAATGTGGGTTAAAGTGTTTCTTTATAATTGAATTTATTTTATGCAAGTGAGAATTTATATAACTGTATTATCTTTTGTATTTAATATGTATTTTGTATTTTGAATTTTTCATGTTTTTATTTATATTTTGTTATTGAATTGCTTAATGTGTTATTGAATGACTGACACCATTAATGGAGGATTATTTCATAATAAATTTGCTTTAGGTTATTTTAATTAATCAAGTTTATTTCCATTATTTCGTTTAGTTTCATTTTAGTTTAGTTTAGTTTTATTTTTAGTGTGAATTCTATTTATTTGCATTAGTCTAATTTATTTTATTTTAAGCTTAGTTTAGTCTCCTTTATTTTTATCTTTAACTTTAATTTAGTTTTATGCTTGTATAAATTAATAAATTTTGCGCGATAGATTTTGAGCATTAGGAATAAAAGTTGGTTTAGATTGTTTTCATTTTTTTCTTTATATTAGATGTATTAGTTTTATATTGAAAATTCTCATAGCTCAGTTTACTTTCTAAATTCATAGATTAGTTGTTGATTAAATTGGATTTGTTAAATTAGCTTACTTACATTAGTTTATGATTCCTCGCAAAGTATTTGTTTACACTTGATCCTTAGATTAGTGTTTTAATTTGCTTTATACGATTGCACAAGTTCAATAACCGCAATAAGATAGTTGGTTAGTTTTCTCTTTTGAAAATATAGAATAGATTTGCTCATAGAATAGATAGATTAGTTTCTCTTTTCACTTATAGCATGATTCCCTGTTTTATAGTAATTAATTTCATATTTGTTTTCATAATTGATTTCAATATTTGCTTTCATAGTTAATCGTATGGTTAATTCTCATCCCTGCATAAGCATATAGTTCATGCATTCATGAAATAGTTTAGTTGACTTGTTTCCCATTCTGAATAGTTAAATTTACTTTCATTACATTGTATTGCTTTCGGACCAAGTGACCGCTTTCCTAGATTAATTGTTGCAATTTCATTTCATAGAATAGATTAGCATAGCATTAGACTTATTAATCAGTTTCCTACCTTTATAGATTAGATTAGATTAGATTTGAATTTATAGTTACTTTTCAAGTTCTTAGTTAATTCCCTGTCTTCATAGATAGATTAATATCTTGCATTTAACTCATCATAGTCGTGCATGTAGATTTAAATCATATAGTTGCATGTTAACGCATATGCATATTTAGTTAGCTTAGGTTAGTTCAAGCCTTCAATTCTGCACATATAGTGATTGCATCTCACAAGCTCCCTTCCTGGGTAGAGAAATTAAGTGTTTAATTAAATAGTGCATATTTTGTCCGACAATCTGCCACGATTTACATAAAACTAAAAAATGAACTATGGACTACCAGAGAAGATATGCGCAAGATCCTTTTATGTATCCATCTGGTAGGTGACAGTTGTACAAAGTTCCGGGAGAGGTGACCATTCGAGGGGTGTGTGCACGAAGAAAATCTCCTGGATACTGTCACTGCCACATCTATGGTTGCGTCCTAAACTTCCTCCACCCATATTGCTAAATTTACCTCCATTTATCAGGACCAGGCAAACTTGCGACCACCATGTCAAGTGCCTGCACTTTGAGTTCCATAGTTTCTGAGTAAGAGGTATTGGGTGCTTTGGCACGGGTGGCTTTAAAATCAAACAGTAGTTCAAATTCACTGGCCAGCTTATCGAAAATGGTCATGCCTAACAACGATTGTTGCATGTCTTGAAACTTGTTGTTGTCTGATCGGCAACTAACCAAGCGCTCCAGATACTCCTTTTGAGGCAATAAGGGTCCCTTCTCTTCTAAGAAGAAAGGAATCCCTCTGTCTACCAATGGCTTAAATAACCTAATAACCTCCTTGACCTTGTGCTCAATAATGTCCATTTTGGCTTGTACAGTGTCCAACATCCTATGTTTAGCAATTATCTTTCTAGCCCCAGAGATCATAGCAACTCTATTTTGAATATTGTACTGATTGGCTAGATCATCTGACAAGGCGCTTAGGAAAGCAACGACATTTTTTGCTATCACTGCGGGTCTTTTCTTCACTTCTCCTAATACCATCGAAACCTTTTTCTCAGCCTCTGTCAAAGAATTTTCCTTGTCTACGATGAAATCTATATAAGGTATGAACTTGTTAGCTTCTACAATGATTTGATCCAAGATCAAATGTCTAGCCCCTTGTAAGGCCAATTTACCGATCACCTGCTGGCTTAATTTGGCATTTTGTTGTGTCAATTCTTGACATTTCTCCTCTATCTTTCCCTTTTCTTGTTCCTCCTTTGCTTTTTCCTCCTCTAGCTCCTTAACCTGATGCTTTAACTTAGTAAGCTCTGTATCTTTCAGGCCTATTTGGGACATTGCTTTAGAAAGAGAACTGGTGTCTACTTCTCCAGCTACATTTACGGGTTGAATTGCAATCTCTGTGCATTTTTCCTAAAGCTCTTTTTCCTTTGTTTCTAGCATAGCCTTTAATTCTTTTTCTCTCTCCTTCAGAATCTTGGTATCTACTTCCCATTGCCTTTTCTTCTCTTCAAGCTTTAACAGCTCGGCTTTGTAATCTGTAAGCTCAGTGTTCAATGTCTCTCTCTCTTTTTCAAATTCAACCAACTCATCTGTCTGAGTGAGTTGGGTGGAAGGGATTTTCAACTTCTTTTTTGGTAGTTTGATCTCTTTCTCTTTCTCGTCTAGCACTCTCTGAGCCAAAGCTCCCTTATGTGTTGGTCCCTCTATTTGTACTGATTCATTTTTCAAATTGTTAATTTGGATCTTGAGGGCCTTGTTTTAGACTCTTACCTTCCTCAAAAGGTCTAGAGTTTTTGTTTTACTTGCTTCCAGCTTAGACATTTGTAGTGTGGATTTCAGTAATCTAGCATTCAAGATGTCACCGGTCTCTCTATTAAGGTGTATTATGTCAGTAGTGGGAATCTTTGTGAGGTTCACATTAACCTCTGACACTTTGTTTCCTACTATCAAAGCCAGGCTGAGGGTGTCGGTAGCATGATCCCTTACAGTCTTCAATGCCACATTTGGATAGGGAAACTGCATTATTTCATTATACAGCTTCGATGTATCATTAAAAAATTTATCATTCCTTTCTTGGTAAGAGTCTAGCCAGTCTTATTTATAGGCATGCATGTTTGGAGTTTGTCCATCAAACACATATTCCTGGATTTGCAACTTGGATGCTTCTGGCTCTTCTCCGTTCTGTTTTTCTTCTTCATTTTCTCCTTTGTAATGCTCCTCTTAACCTGCACTAACTATTGTTCTTGTTCTATTTTTTGCCTTTTGGGCATGCTGGTAGTATCTACCTCTTCAGTCTCCATAGACTCTGAAAGTCCTCTTTTCATTGAACTCCCTGAATAACTGACCAACGATGAGGTATTCCCAGCCATTGCAACTACTTTGGAAAACTCCCTTTGGGGAGAACTTTCCCATGGTAGGGGTGAGACAGAGCTTCGTCTTATGCTGACATCCATTGCGGTAGAGTTAGGGAAATCATCCCAATTTGTCGCTTCTCTGAGCCCGGGTATTTCAATGTGCTCAAAAGGATTACACTTGTGATCCTTCCTCCTTTTGGAAATTACTTGATTTGGGTCATAAATTACAGCTTGTTCTAGAGAAAATCCCATGTCTTTGAGTAAGTTTCCAACCAGTGGCAAAGCAGCTATGCTCCTGACTGTGTATGGTCCCACTTCCTAGGGGGAAATCATATTTGAGCTCTTCTTAGAGTTCAAAAAGTGTTCTTTTTCAACAGTGAATCCTTTCCTGATTAATTCCAAGGGGAAAACCCTGGCAGTTAGAAAGGTTGGCAGAATGTAAGGTTGATGCACAAAATCGTATAACCTTATGATTGTTTCAAATTATGTTAGGAACCAATCTCCTATCATCTTTCTATGAGACAACTACAGTATTTTCCTCATCTCAGGAAACACCCTAGGTGTATTTTCTTGAAATAAAAGGTCGTATACTTCGGCCATCAAATGGTTCATGAATTTACAGTAGTCCTTGGCCATCTCACCAGTGATATCTAACTCAGGCACTTGTAAGTCTTCTTTGTTATAAGCTATAAACGTTCTCAACAAAAAGGACTGGAATCTGAATACTTTGGTGCCGTGGAAATTCAGTAACTGAGAACAAATGTTCTCAGCTAGGAATTCATCAAATTTTAGACAACAGGACTGAAAATATTTCCTTGGAAATTCAGGTTCGACGGGACATGTACTCAAAACGAACAATAGACTCAACAATGACTCTGTGACATAACCGTTAGTATCTAGACCTAAAAACTGACTGGCCATGGCTATGCACCACTGAGTTTCTTCATTAAATTGACTAAGGTCGATGGGGTAAGATAGACTGATGACTTAACCATTAGGTTTTGAACAATCCCTCAAGAAAGCTTCTCTATTTTCGACAGTAGACTCTCTAAAGAAATTTACGATATTCTCTTCTCGGTATTTTTGGAATATCTGGACAAACTCGTCTAGGATGTGAAGGGTTTTACGGACAACGAGAACCTGGACTAAACAGAGGATTTTGGATTTTGACCTATTCATAATAACTCCCTCGGTAGCAAAAAAATTGTCTGCACACCACTCGACAAACTCAGGGCAATGGGGGGTTTGGTCAACAGAGAAAAAATGGAAAAAAGATTTAAAAACACCACAGGTATCGCTACCCTGGTTCTTAAGGACTTCCAATTTACCCCTAGCGGCTTCAATGGTTTCCCCCACCAGAATGTTATCAAAAATCTAAGCATTCCCATCCACGAAACTTTCTTCTGCCCTCCAACATGTGACCTTCGGTTCTGCGTTATCCCTTGCACCTACCACTTCTACTTCTCCTACTTTTTCCATTTTCAAATAGCACTAAGGGAGTATCAGGGACCTACCTTTTTTCTCTAGCACATCCTTCTGGTCTTTCTACACTGGCACTCTATATGCGGTCGGGGCGTTTGGAAATATCGAGGCTTTGGAAAAGACAAACCTTTCCAACTCCATGTAGACCCTTTTATAGTTTTCTATACTGCGTAATATCCATGTCCTTCCCATGTAGCCTACACCGTGGATCTTTCTCCTTATGATCTGAGCCTTGGATATGTGAGGTCCTTTATGCCAAAGTTTTCCTCACTATCTACATGTGTAGCTTAATCTAATAAAATCGACCTCCACCGCCAATCTCCAACTTTCTTTCATTGAGGTCATTCATGTCCAAAAACTTTAACATTCTACCTACTCTTCCTTCCTTGGTACGGTGAGTAACTTTACCTCGTAGTATGTCTCTTATATGTTGATCAAGATCGACCTCTCCTCGCGACTATCGATCGAAGCGGACCCTACCACTTTTCATGATTTGAGATCCTGACCCCGTCTGTGCTAGATTAGATCGTGAAATGAACCACGACCGTAGATCTATCCCTGCCTTTGTAGTGATCATTGATCTTTGCAGCCAATACCACTTTTCATGACTTGGAATCGTGACTATATCCATGCTAGTCTGGAATGCGAAATCATCTATGTCTATGGATCTGCTCATACTCTAATCTCTGCTGCCAGCTGTCTCCGCTCTTTAATTCATTTCACGATTTGGAAAAGTGGCTTTGGCCGAGCACGTTTGTTGCGCGAAATTCTTTGATGCCATTGATTTGTATTTAGATTAATCTCAACCTTCTATTATGGTTCCCATTTAACGCACTCAACACATCCGACAACCACGCTCTACCCTACATCTATGATCCGCGAAATGACCTTCCACCCTCAATCTTTATCATTTTGAATCGCGGTCTTTGATTTACGCTATCCTTTACCTCATTCCTGTAGCCTCTTGTCTCAGGGGCAGAACGCCACCTCACAAATGCCTTCAGCACCCCTGCAAACTCTGAGGATGCCTTCCTAACACCTTCTTGATAAGGTCCTTTCCCCAAATATCTCCCATAATCAAAAATTTCGAATATGGTGCTAACAACCGGCTCCACAAGGGATGCTATCCTCCCAGTGAGGTGGCAAAGAACCCGTAGACCAGTCACTGAATATATTGACACCATCCTCTTATTTTACTTTCTAAAAGAAAACATAATTGAAAAATGGTTACCTCTTCTGATCTTAGGGCCTTCTCTGCGGGTTTCAAATCTTCTGATTCGCCATCTGTACTGACTGAAACATAAAAAATATTTACACTATAATACATGGAACTTTGTCCCTTTAGTCCAGGTAATGTTTTATAAATCTCCCATTCATTGGGCCTCCCTCATACTGTGACCCGTCTGGATACTACAGAATGAAAGCTTTGTCACCTCTGAGTGCCACAATAAGGTATGGGCCTACCCACAAGTGGTCAAATTTTCCATGTTTGCCTTTGTCTTCATGTGGGGCATCCGATTTTAACACCAGGTCGTCAACCCAAAAAATGTCCTCCTTTATTCTTATGTCAAAGGTATTATTCATCTTCTTCTAATGTATCTGGACCTTATCATAGGCTTTGTCCCTCATTTCATTCAGTTCAATAATCTAGTTGATCCTTCTTTGAATGGGATTAGGCTCATTTGACTAGTCCTGTAATAATTCCATAACTCAAACACCTAGAGATGCAGGAAAATTACCTCGGCTCCATATACCAATTGAAATGGTGACATACCAATAGCCCTCTTTGTGTTGATCATGTCAGCCCATAAGGAATATTTCAACTTTGTGTGCTAGGCTCTTTTGTTGTCCTCCAACAGCTTCTTAATAATTCTCAACATAATTTTGTTAGAGGATTCTGCAAGTCCATTTCCCTATGGGTAATAAGCAGTAGAATGATTTAGGTTTATATGATATTTATAGAAAAAAGTAATCATCTTCTTGGACTTAAACACAGGTGTATTATCTGTCACGATTCGCTTAGGACAACCAAATCTCGCCAAAATATTATTCTCTATGAAATCCATTATCACTTCTTCTGTAGCTCTTCTAGTGTGTATCACCTCAATCCACTTCATGAAATAATTAGTAGCTGCTAAAATCCACCTATTCTATCCTGAGGATTTCATATTTATCTCTCCGATGAAATCCAACCCCCATTGCTGGAAAGGTGCTTCTACTAATATAGGGTTGAGGGGAAGTGAAACCACTTTCCTATTTCCTTCAAAAATCTGACACTGATGGCATTTAGTCATTTTCTTATATACATCTGAGAATAATGAAGGCCAATAGAATCCTGCCCTCATAATTTTATTTGCAGTTACCTTCCAGGAATGGTGCCCTCCACAATATCCTCCATGGAACTCATTTGTTATATGTTGAGCTTCATTCTCTAGAAGACATTTCAGCAGTATTCCACCAAGGTATTTCTAATAAAGATATTGTTCTATGATACAAAATTTCATAGCCTTCAGCTTCACAAACCTAGCTCTGGTTTTGCTTAACCCTGTAGGAGGCTGTAAATTCTGCAATACAAAAACAATATCAGCATACCAGGGAGATATAGAAAAATCAGGCCTCACCATTACTTCTGTATCCAACTGATTAGATTAGCCAGCTAAAAAATTTAGCTGCAAAGAATGAAAATGGGAATATGTCATCATTTTATCCAATCCGCGGCCCCTTGATCAATTTTGTGGGCTTAATTTCTATGTCATACTCTAGAAGCATTGCAATCCATTTAGCTCTTTTCCCCTCTGGATCTGGTTGTGTAAGTATGCTTTTCACCACGTTGCTGGGGACATATGCAGTTATATGGGAATGGAGGATGTAAATTATAAAGTCCTTTAAGGCCTTAACCAAAGCATAAGCTTGTTTTTCCATTATATCATATTTCAATTCTCCATCATAAGCTTGTTTTTCCATTACATCATATTTCAATTCTCCATCTCTCAATATCTTACTGAAAAATGCTATAAGATGCTCTTCACCCTGATCATTTTTCTGCAACAAAACTGCTACCGTAGTATGCTCCGAAGCATATGAGAATACTAAAAAATATTTATCAAATTCTGAGGTGAACAAAACCAGAGCTTCTGAAATGGATTGTTTTATGTCTTTGAAAGATTTCTTGGCTTCCATCATCCATTTTATTTCATGATCTTTCCTCGGCATATAGGTAATGTTCATTAGGATTTCGGCAAAGCTAGGAATGAATCTTCCCAAGATATTTACCTAACTGATGAAAGACTGTATTTCCTTCTTACTTCTCAATTCCTTCACCTTCAATATTCCTTTTACTATGTCTGGATCAATCATAATTCCTTCCTTTGAAATAATATGCCCCAGCAGCTTTCCTTCTTCTAGAGCAACATTTGACTTTCTCGGATTTAATGAGATGCCATACTTCCTGCACTTAATGAAAACCCTTTCTAAATGCCTGATATGATCTTTGAAAAACCTGGAATATACAATAATATCATCCATGTAAATCACCACAAAATTGTCCCTTTCATCTGCAAAGGCAATATCCATGGCACGTTGGAAAGTGGCTCCAGCATTCATTAATCCGAACGGCATCTTTGCATACATGAAGGTACCCCAAGGCATGGTCAAAGAAGCTTTTTCCTAGACTTAATGCAACACCTTCACCTGATTGTAACTAGAAAACCCATCCATAGTAGATATCTTCTCTGAGCCCACCACCCTCTATAGGATCTGGTCCATCTTCGACAAAGGGTAATTGTCCTTCAAAGAGACTTTATTCAAGTTTCTGAAATCCACACATAGTCTTATCTCCCCATTCTTCTTCCTAATAGGAACCAAATTAGCTACCCATTTTAAAAACCTCAGAGTCACAATTATTTTTGCGTCAAACAACTTTTTGATCTCCTTTTCAATGATAGGTACTATCTTTGGATTGATTTTTCTAAGCTTCTACCTAAATGGTTTTTCTCTAGGCTTGATTGGGATAGTATGTTGTATGATGGAAGTGTCATACTCTTTGAGGTCATCATAACTCCACGCAAACACATCTGTGTATTTCTTCATCAGGTTCACATACCCTTCCTTTTCTTTAGCAGGTAATTTCTTGGACAACTTTATAATTTTTGGGTTATCTTCAGTGCCAATATTTTTATTTTCCACAGCATCTTCAACAGGTTCAACATTCGGATATTTGGCGATGTCATTTTGGTCAAAAAGAGACTCTAAGGGGATCAAACCTCTGGGGATGTGATTACTTTTTAACTGAACTATATCCTTACCTCCCAAAGAGTCTTTCAGCTTCTCTGCTCCAGCGGTCTCCTCCTCATTCCCATCAGCATCTAGGAAATTCTCAAAGTCAGCACCATCTTCATATATGTGGGTATTCACAAACTCACTAGACAGTTCCAAAAATCATTTGATTTGCATATCATCTTCAAAAACCTGCCAATATTTGGTGTTGTCAGGTATGGAGGGCCTATTCACAATGTCTACTTTTTATTTTCTCTTACCCGCGGTAGGAGTCTCAAATTTCCCAGCTGCGGTTGCCAGAGAGTCCGCCACTGTATTATCATATCTAGGAATCACTTGGACTTTGTGTTCGGTGAAATAATTCCCAAACATGTCCCATACCTCATTTCGATAAGCCCTCATTCTTAGATGCCTATTATGGTAGCTGTCATTCACCTGATTCACTACAAGTTTTGAATCTCCAAAGATTTGGACCCTTTTAGCTCCCAAATCCTTTAATCCATGCAGACCCAGCAACAAAGCCTCATATTCTGCTACATTATTAGTGCATTCAAAAACCAACTTGTAAGAATAAGCTTTAGTATCTCTAATGGGGGAGATTATGTACACACCTGCACCAGCACCTACTTTAGCCACCAAGCCATCAAAATACATCTTCCATAGTCCTTCATCTTTCTGCTTCCTTTCCAAAGCTTCCCGTTCATTTGTCTCTTCTTTATCCTTTTTACCTTTACATGGCACAGCAGTTTTTGAGTTACAAGGAGATATATCATTGAAAAAAATAGATGACCCTAGGTCTGTATCGATAGCATAAACATGATGGATATCAGGTTGAGCCTAACTACTCACAACATAAGGTAATATTTTCTCACTGTATAGCCTCTTGTTTTCATTACGAATAGGAATTGTTGCGTAAGACATATCCATTTGCAATCTACTTTTTAGCTTTGAATTTCAAGACTTCGACAGCAAAATACCAAACTTGGGAGGAATATCAGCCACGACAACATCCATGACCATAGTTTTAGATGGTAATTTATTTAAGGATACCACCATGTATTTGATCAAACCCAGACATTTAACCCTTTTAGAATCAAAGGAATACAGGTCATTATAAGGCCTAGTAATCTCTAACCCCAGACTTTCCACCACTCCCTTTGGCATCAGATTATGTGAAGCTCCTGAGTCCAACATAGCATTGTGCAACACCATGTCATGCACATTTAAACTCATGTAAAAGGGTGGTACTTTCTCATCCTCACTATCCACACTATCAATATTAGATCCCAAGATAATAGTAGGATTGTCTTCTGTCAATTCTAAAATATCTGGGTGAGCTTCTCCTTGATTTCTGATCATCTTTGTTATAGTGTCCCTGTATTCCTGATTTCTCTGCAATTCATTAAAAGGGATTGAAACCTTCAACTTAGAAAGTTCACTTTGGAGGTTAAACATGGAAGATATTTTGCCTAGCTCCACAGGCGTCATTTGTTCTGGATCCTTTACATTATCAGTTCCTTTTCCCACTTATTTACATACCATAGCATCCTTTTGGTTTTCATTCATTTTTTCTAGGATGGTCTGACTACTAGAAGGCTGATTTGGATTTAACCCTCCTTTATTTATAGCAACGTCATCTATAGCATGCATATATCCCTTATGATATTGTTCCAATTCCTCTGCCAGAGCATTATCATCTACTTGTGCAAACATATTATGCTCCTCTTCAATCAAATAGATTTCAGAGTCTAAATCACCAAAATGATGAATATGATCTTCAATAGACTCTGCATCATCTTCAGCAGCTACATAGTTTTCAAGGAAAGGAGGTCTAATTTGTTGATCTTCTTGGTTCCTTGGATTCCTCACATCCCTTTGTCTATTCAGTTGGAGTGGGGGAGGGATCGGTCTTCTAAAATTGGGATTTCTTATCTGAGGTTCATTCTGCTCTCGATTTACTGGGTTAGTTTCCATCGTTAGCCAGTCCATTAACTTTTCCATTGTTTTTAGCATCATTTAGAATTTTACCTGACTAGATGAAGAAGTAGAAGAGGTGGGATGTATTTCTTCTCTACCTTTCCTCCTGTCAACCTCTGCTCTTGGTTTTATCTTTCCACATGCCATTATATTGGCCTCTACTTCTAGGGCATCAGTGAACATGGCAGGAAGAGTAGCCAATTTTCTTTCTCTTAATAATAATGCAAAATCATTATCAAAGGCATTGACATAATGAAGTTTAGCCGTCCCGGGTGAGGATTTAATGTCAGCAGGTATCGAATTATAGGCTCTCATGAATCTGCTAGAGAACTCATGGACTGACTCAAAACCTCCTTTCTTGATATTGTTGTACTTGGAAAGGACTTGCAATGGGATTTGTTTATCATCCCATCTTTCTAGAAATGTGGTTTGAAAACCAGCAAAATTGAGAATAGAACTGGGTGGCAAATCTTTGTACCATTTCTTGGCTTCCCCAGACAAACTTTGTGCAAACAGCCTCATCTTGAAATCCTCATAATACACTTCCTCCAGGTCTACAAAGTCATCAAACTTACCCACATGGTACTTTTTAGAGACGTTCCCCTCCCCATCATATAGTGAAATTATTTGGGCATAGTTTAAGGGAAGGTTGTGCAGAACTACAGGTAGGGCCAATGGAGAAAATCTAGCAACTACCATTGGGGTAGGTCAATTAGGAGCAAGCTAGTGGTTAGGAAACCGGGCATTCTGAAAACCAGGGACTACCTTCTCAGATTTCGCAGAGGTATCGAGGTCTAGCCACAAAGAGTAAAGAAGATAGGATTCCAGTCTACTAAGGCTAACCTCAATTTTCTTTAGGTCGGATTTTGATTTTGATTTGGTTAGTAATATTTCAACTCTAGTCCCCCATTTATATTTCGCTATGTTACACAAATCTTGAGATGATGATGTACCAAACAAAGCAAAATCCACATTCTCTTTATTTCTATTCCTAAGTATTCTTTCTGGATTTTCCACACTTTACAAAGTTTCGAGATTAGGATTACCTCTCGTATGGATCCTTCTGGAAGCTAGGATATCTCATGTAACACTGGTCGAAGTGAGTGTGGAGTCACCAGGGAAAATGTACAACCTTCTTGTGAATGCAGAAACTTTCGTTTGCCCCCAGAAATCTCTTTCTTGAAACTTCACAGTTCCTATCGTTCTCCCAGGGATGATCTTCAACTCGTCCCCGGCAATGACGCCAGTTTGTTAGCACTAGAATTGAACCAAAGGTTGTGAAGGCTCGCTCCCAGGTAACAGCAAAACCACTTTTGAAGAGAGAATCGGCCTTCTTCTCTTCCGAGATGGATCTCTCACCAAATGTTAACAATGCCAGATATGTACAAGTAAAAATATGAATTGTTTGTAAGGGTGGTTGAAACAGAGCATAGAACCATTGGGCGATGGAGTCAACATGTGTAACGAAAATAAACAGAACTTATGCAGGTGATTTTAACACAAAGGCAAGTAGCCATTCGGTCATAGTCAAATTATAATTTTATAGTGGAAAAGGAAGAGCAAGAACAAACCATTAACACAGAGCCTTAAAGAATTAATTATGTACTAACTTTAGAAGAAATATTTAGTGGATATCTGAAACAACAGACGGAGCATAGTATGTATGAATTCCAAACTATTATACACTTATTTTAGACATGAAATAAAACATAATGTGGGATATAAACTGGAAAACATTCACATGAGAAAGGAAGCAACAAAGTGTAACAAAAACAACACATGAATCCCTGTGAAAAACACCGACTTCAGCTCTACAACTTTATTAGAAAACTCTTGAAATAATACAACACAAAGTTACATCAGTTCCAACCCTTTCTCCTTCTTTAGGAGGTACATTTATAGTATTTGTGGGACTTCCCAACCCAACGTTCGGGAATCAAATTTGTTACAACTGAAGAACAACTTCTAACAAACTCTAATGTGACATATCTGCCACGATTTACATAAAACTAAAAAAATGAACTGTGGACTGCAAGAGAAAATATGTGCAAGATCCTTTTATGTATCCATCTGGTAGGTGACAGTTGTACAAATTTATGGGAGACGTTATCATTGGAGGGGTGCTTCCATGGAGAAAATATCTTGCATACTATCATTGCCACATCTATGGTTGCACCCTAAACTTGCTCAACCCGTATTGCTGAATTGACCTCCATTGATCAGGACCAGGAAGAGTTGCGACCACCATGTCAAGTGCCTGCACTTTGAGTTCCATAGTTTTTGGGTACGAGGTCTCATGTGCTTTGGCACAGGTGGCTTTAAAATCAAACATCAATTCAAATTCCCTGGCCAGCTTATCGAAAATGGTCTTTCCTGACAAGGATTGTTGCATGTCTCAAAACTTGTTGTTGTCTAATCAGAAACTAACCAAGCGCTCCAAATACTCCTTCTGAGACAATAAGGGTCCCTTCTCTTCCCAGAAGAAAGGAAGCCCTCTGTCTACCAATGGCTTAAATAACCTGATAACCTCCTTGACCTTGTGCTCAATAATGTCCATTTTGGCTTGTACAGTGTACAACATCCTATGTTTAGCAATTACCTTTCTATCCCCAGAGATGATAGCAACTTTGTTTTGAATATTGTACCGATTGGTTAGATCATCTGACAAGGCACTTAGGAAAGCAACGACATTTTCTGCTATCACTGCGGGTCTTTTCTACACTTCTCCTAATACCGTCGAAACCTTTTTCTTGGCCTCTGTCAAAGAATTTTCTTAGTCTACGATGAAATCTATATAAGGTCTAAACTTTTTAGCTTCTGCAATGATTTGATCCCAGATCAAATGTCTAGCCACTTATAAGGCCAATTTACTGATCACTTGCTAGCTTAATTTGGCATTTTGTTGTGTCAATTCTTAACATTTCTCCTCTATCTTTCCCTTTTCTTGTTCCTCCTTTTCTTTTTCCTCCTCTAGCTCCTTAATCTGCTGCTTTAACTTAGTAAGCTCTGTATCTTTCAAGCCTATTTGGGACATTTCTTTAGAAAGAGAACTGGTGTCTACTTCTCCAGCTACATTTACAAGTTTAATTGCAATCTCTGTGCATTTTTCTTGAAGCTCTTTTTCCTTTGTTGCTAACGTAGCCTTTAATTCTTTTTCGCTCTCCTTCAGAATCTCGATATCTACTTCCCATTGCCTTTCCTTCTCTTCGAGCTTTACAATCTTTCCTTTGCAATCTATAAGCTCAGTGTTCAATGTCTCTTTCTCTTTTTCGAATTCAGCCAACTTATCTGTCTGAGTGAGCTGGGTGGAAGGGATTTTCAACTTCTTTTTTAGTAGTTGGATCTATTTCTCTTTCTCGTCTAGCACTCTCTGAGCCAAAGCTCCCTTATGTGTTGGTCCCTCTATTTGTACTGATTCATTTTTCAAATTGTTAATTTGGATCTTGAGGGCCTTGTTTTCGACTCTTGCCTTCCTCAAAATGTCTAGAGTTTTTGTTTTACTTGCCTCCAGCTTGGATATCTATAGTGTGGCTTTCAGTAATCTATCATTCAAGATGTCACCGGTCTCTCTGTTAAGGTGTATTATGTCAGTAGTGGGAACCTTTGCGAGGTTCACATTAACCTCTGACACTTTGTTTCCTACTTTCAAAGCCAGGCTGAGGGTATCCGTAGCATGATCCCTTACAGTCTTCAATGCCACATTTGGATAGGGCAACTGCATTACTTCATTATACAGCTTTGATGTCTCATTAAAAAATTTATCAACCCTTTCTCGGTAAGATTCTAGCCAGTCTTCTTTAGAGGCATTCATGTTTCAAGTTTGTCCATCAAACACATATTCCTGTATTTTCAACTTGGCTGCTTCGGGCTCTTCTTGTTTCTGTTTTTCCTCCATGTTTTTCTTCTTCATTTTCCCCTTTGTATTGCTCCTCTTAACCTGCACTAACTGTTGTTCTTGTTTTGTTTTCTGCCTTTTGGGCATGCTAGCAGTATATCTACCTCTTTAGTCTCCATAGGCTTTGAAAGTCCTATTTTCATTGGACTCCCTAAATAACTGACCAACGATGAGGTATTCCCATCCATTACAACTACTTTGGACAACTCCCTTTCGGGATAATTTTCCCATGGCAGGGGTGAGACAAAGCTTTGTCTTATGCTGACATCCATCGCAGTAGAGTTAGGGAAATCATCCCAATTTGTCGTTTCTCTAAGCCCGGGTATTTCAATGTGCTCAAAAGGCTTACACTTGTGAGCCTTCCTCCTTTTGGAAATTACTTGATGTGGGTCTTAATTTATAGCTTGTTTGAGAGAAAATCCCATGTCTTTGAGTAAGTTTTCAACCAGTGGCAATACAGCTCTGCTCCTAACTATGTATGGTCCCACTTCCCAGGGGAAAATCAGATTTGAGCTCTTCTTAGAGTTCAAAAGGTGTTCTTCTTCAACAATGAGTCTTTGCCTGATTAATTCCAAGGAGAAAACCCTAGCAGTTAGAAAGGCTGGCAGAATGTAAGGTTGGTGCACAAAACCATATAACCTTATGATTGTTCCAAATTTTGTCAGGAACCAGTCTCCTATCATCTTGCTATGAGACAACTGCAGTATTTTCCTCATCTCAGGAAACACCTTGGGTGGCCTTTCTTGAAAGAAAAGGCCATATACTTCGGCCATCAAATGGTTCATGAATTTATAGTAGTCCTTGGCCATCTCACCAGTGATCTCTAACTTAGGCACTTGTAAGTCTTCTTTGTTATAAGCTATAAACATTCTCAACAAAAAGGAATGGAATCTAAATACTTTGGTGCTGTGGAAATTCTCTAACTGGGAACGAATATTCTTGGCTAGGAATTCATCAAATTTAAGACAACATGAATGAAAATATTTCCCTGGCAATTCAGGTTCGGCAGGATAGGTACTCAAAACGAACAATAGACTCAAAAATGACTATGTGACATAACCGTTAGTATCTAGACCTAAAAAATAACTGGCCAAGGATATGCACCACTGAGTTTCTTCATTAAATTGACTAAGGTCGATGGGGTAAGACAGGCTGATGACTTCACCACTAGGTTTTGAACAAGCCCTCAAGAAAGCTTCTCTATTTTCGACAATAGACTCTCTAAAGAAATGTAGGATATTCTCTTCTCGGTATTTTTGGGATATTTGGACAAACTCGTCTAGGATGTGAAGGGTTTTACAGACAACAGGAGCCTGGACTGAATAGAGGATTTTGTATTTTGACCCATTCATAATGACTCCCTTGGAAGCAGAAAAATTGTCTGCACGCCACTCGACAAACTCAGGGCAATGGGGGGTTTGGTCAACAGAGAAAAATGGAAAAAATATTTAAAAACACCACAGGTATCGCTACCCTAGTTCTTAAGGACTTCCAATTTACCCCTAGTGACTTCAATGGTTTCCCCCACCAGAATGGTATCAAAAATCTCGGCTTTCTCATCCACAAGACTTTCTTCTGGCCTCCGACATGTGACCTCCGGTTCTACATTATCCCTTGCACCTACCACTTCTACTTCTCCTACTTTTCCCATTTTCAAATAGCACTGAGGGAGTATCAGGGGCCTACCTTGTTTCTCTAGCACAGCCTTCTGGTCTGTCCACGCTGGCACTTTGTATGCAGTCGGGGCATGAGGCAATCTTGGAAAAGACAAACCTTTCTAACTCCTTGTAGACCCTTTTATAGTTTTATATACCGCGTAATTGTCATGTCCTTCCCATGCAGCCTACATCGTGGATCTTTCTCCTTGCGATCTGAGCCTTGGATATGTGAGGTCCTTTATGCCAAAGTTTTCCTCACTATATGCATGCGTAGCTTAATCTGGGAAAATCGACCTCCGTCGTAGATCTCCAACTTTCTTTCATCGAGGTCGTTCATGTCCAAAAACTTTAACATTCTACCTACTCTTCCTTCCTTGGTCCGGAGATTAATGTTACCTTGCGGTACGTCTCTTATCTGTCAATCAAGATCAACTCTCCTTGTGACCATCGATCAAAGCGGACCCTACCACTTTTCACAATTTGAGATCCTGACCCCGTCCACACTAGTTCAGATCGCGAAATGAACCACGACCGCATATCTATCCTCGCCTTACAGTAGTAACCGTTGATCTTTGCGGCCAGTACCACTTTTCGCAATTTGGAATCATGACTATATCCATGCTAGTCTGGAACGTGAAATCATCTATGGTCGTGGATCTTCTCGTACTCTAATCTCTACCGTTAGTTGTCTCTGCTCTTTAATCCATTTCACAATTTGGAAAAGTGGCTTTGGCCGAGCATGTTTGCGGCACGAAATGCTTCAGTGCCATTGAACTTCCTTTAGATTAATCTCAGCCTTCTATTATGGTTCCCATTTAATGCACTCAGCACATCCGACAACCATGCTAATCCCTTCATCTATTATCCATGAAATGCCTTTCCAGCGTCAATCTTTATCATTTTGAATCGCGGTCGTCGATTTACGTTGTCCTTTACCTCATTCCTACTACCGCTTGTCTCAGGGGCATAACGCCACCTCACAGATGCCTTCATCACCCCTGCAAACTCTGAGGATGCCTTCCCAACACCTTCTCGATAAGGTCCTTTCCCCACATATCTCCCATAATCAAAAATTTTGAATATGGTGCTAACACACCACACATAATTATCTAGGATTAGGAGTTTTCTTTGGTAAGTATGTCGTTTGATTTGTTTATATTTGTAACAATATTATGTGACATAGTTAATTTTATGCAATTGTCTTCTTTAATGTTAGCATGATGTGTATACAACATCATTGCAAGTCTTGTAACAAGAGGGTATCATGGATGTAAATGTTGTGGACCCTCTATAAAACCTAGGTTTTTCCAACCACCTATGACAATCAGCATACGACTACTTCAATGTAATCCTCTCATAATACCACCCTTATATAAGAACAACATTTACATTCAATGGTAAACTAGAGAGAACCTGAGACCTACATAAATTGACCACAATTGTGGATCACGTTGTATGAAGAGAATATTACAATTGTGTTCAATGTGAACCTAAGACCTACAAAAATTGCTTAGTATATATTTTATTTGAATTTATCAATGAATTCAAAAATTGATGCCATCAATAAATTCATGCTTTACAATGCATAGGGAACACAACTGTGGATCACATTGTATGAAGAGAAGATAAGGAAATGGGAAAACGATAGGAAAGAACTCAAAAGGTTGAATGGTAGAACCGTGACTTATTTTGATCATTTAAAAATTAATATGCCAATGATATGTCCCAACATTTGGGTTGCTAACAAGATCAGAGTGAAATATGGTGCATTTGGTCATTACGCATGTGGTGAAGAGGATGCACTAAACATAGGTATCAAGTGCAACAACTCGATAATAATATCATTGTGCACATTTTTAACTTTATAATGCACATTTGAAATATAACATCAATATTTTTTTATTAATGCCTGGCTTATTAGACATATGACACTGTCATTTTTTCACTTTTTTACATGCTCATTTGTTCCCATCTATCTATGCATATGGGAATCATTTTCACACTGAGGATGTTGATGATGGACGTCTCGCATAATATGGTAGAATGGGAGTAAAGTTAGACCAATATAGTCATACTAGCCACTGTGATCAAAACATTAAAAGAGGGGAAGTTAGTTTATTTCGGAAATATACGAGACATAATTTAAGTGGACTTCTCATATTTCCAATGTGTTATTTTTAGGTGCAACTAGTGGGATACCTTCAACTAGAGTAATGTAAAGGAAGATTCCAATAGTGTGTTAATATATATCAACTCTAGAAGGATGTGGGGCGAAACTAATGATCCATATGTTTTCGCAAAATATTGCAGGCAAGTGTTTTTTATGTGGATTTGTTGGATAGATATTGGTGGTTCATACTAAGACACAACCCTAGATCACAAAATCTTTTGGATAACAACAGTGTTATAATGTCAAGTGAGGAAGATAATCATGGTGATGACAATGGAGAGTGATATCATGCAGATGTTTTATTTCAACAATTATATTATAGATGTATCATTTTATTTGTGTTCCCTATAATTGGTAAATTATGTATTTTGTATTCAATTTATGATATTGGAAACAAAAATTCATCAAAAAAATTTTAAACCAATTTAATTGGTAAAATATCAATTCAATGTGTAATACATTTCTATATTTATGAATTTATGATTGTATGGAAGAGTTGACTGAAAAAATATTTTTACTTTAGTTGGATGTCTTTTTATCTAATTACATATTTAATATGTACTTTTGAAATATTTTCATGAGTTAATAGAATTTTTAATCAAAGAAATTAATGTAAAAAATCAGTCAAATAGTGGGGGCATTAACTCGATATAAATACATTGATATTAACTCTTTTAAATAATGATAGATGCCTACGAGCCTAGCTAACAATTATGCTTATAAAAATCTCATTGATGTAGAATCCTTTTAGTGGCCGATAGGTGATGAGATACCAAAATTGAGATAACACTTGAGTTTGTTATAATTGATGTTGTGTTTAGCCTATTTTTAAAATAAATTTGGAATAAAAAAACTCTATTTTCTATAAAAATTAACAATATTTGTTTCTACAACATTATTTTTTATGGTAAAATTAATTATTAATTAAATATAATTGTTCATGTATTTCCAATCACTCAATGATCGACCTTAAATATTAAATTGGTCAATTATTAAAAATTTCAATGTTAAATGTCCAACATCTATAATTGAATTTCTAAAATTCATTTATTAAATGGTTAAAAGGTTTAAATTTTGATTGTTTAATTGATAAATTATTCAATTTACTTATTTGATATTTGTTCATTATTCAAAACAAAACACTCTATTAGTGAACATTTATTTTTCCATTTAATCATAGTACCATTTTAGGATTTTTGAAAGATTCAATATTAAATGTCTACCATTCAATTACTCAATTATTCCATGGTTTACATTCATTATTCAATTATTCAACATTTACATGTTTAATTGTTCAGCATGGTTTACATTCATTATTCAATTATCTGTATACTTGATTAATTGTGCAATGGTAAACATCCAATTATTTAAGAGTGAACATTGCTATCAAAGTATTAGAGGTATTGCGTCAAACTGATAACTCTTGGTATTTTTTTAGTACAAATTTAAATGGATTTTTAATGTTGTCCATTGTTGTTTATTAAAATGCTTAAGAAAAAAGGACTTGAGAGTTCGATCTAAGTCCCGGAGCAGATCGGGAGCATTCGGAGGGAGTTCTAAGCCAGAGCAAGAAGCTGCTAGGGCTGATCTGAGGTCAGTGTGCTTGGATTTTAAGGGATGGTGTCGTTTGGAGGGGGGGGACCCCCTCCCTTTCTTGGGTCCATCCTGGAGACACTTAGGGCCATGCCACAAATCAAATGGAACAGGATTCATCCAGGGAGAAGATGATGGAAACGAACAGAAAGAAGACGAGGGGGGGTTGCTTATCTCAATCTGCTGAAAACCCATCTTTGTAAATCACCTCTAAGAGGATGATGGATCAAGTGGAACAATGGAAGGAGAAATACCTCATAATAAAATTCATTGGCATTTGGTCAAAGGAGAAGGATATGCTCCGGTGGATCAAGGGCACATGGAACCCAAAAGGGCACTATGATCTACATCTGGGAGAGAAGGGCTTATTTACCATCATCTTCTTTAATCAAGAGGATCGATATCGAATCTTGATGGGGGAACCATATTTATTTTATTTAGCTAGATTATTCCTTAGGCCATGGAAGGAGAGGTTTAACCCTGAAACAGAGGATCTGAGTATTGCACCCGTCTGGATCAGGCTCTATTCACTCCCTTGTGAGTACTGGAAACCTGAAATTCTAGAGCTATCGGGAATACCCTAGGTAATTTTATGAAGGTATATGAACAGAATAGATCCAAAGGTATACTACTTACGCTAGGATATGTGTCTATATGAACCTCTCGCAATATCTCCTACAGGAAATCAACTTAACATGGGAATATGAAGACTGCGTCCAAGCCCCTGGATTACAGATAGCTCCTATTCCAGTGCAGGAAATTCCATGAGTATAGACACCTGAGTAGGGACTACCAAACCCTTAAATCCATGGTAATACCCACTCAAGAGTGGAAGGAAAAAGAGAAGGATAGTGAAGGGTTTACACAAGTTCAGAACCGCAAAAGACAACATAATAGGAACACCAACCTGTCTCAAAAAAAATATGCCATCGAGAAGAAGAAGCAATCTGGGAATAGATTTGAGACCTTGAGCATGATGGACTCCAAGGAGGAAGAACTCAATAAGGATAACAATATACCCCATACCAAGGAAGGGATTAAATCCCCGTCTAATTTATAAATTATGCAGACGGAAGAGTTAATGGATGAGATGGAGGAAGAAATGACGGAGGAAACGAAGGATATGGACTTAGGAGAACTAAATCTAGATGAAATAGAGAAAGAATGTAGTAAGAAATTACAATGGTATGTCTCAAGGAGGCAATTAGAACTTTTGCAGCAGGAAATACTAAAAACCAAGGCCTCACCACAACTAGGCATTAGTAAGGATCCATTGGAGGGTAGTAAACGAAAACAACCTAAGGATGGGGGGAAACGTTGGAGAAATATGAATATTAAGAGAATAGAATAAATTAGAACAAGGATGCTTGAGTCGAGCCAGTATCCAACAATAAAAGCGGCCTTCACAAAAGTCAATAGAAATTCCCAATGAAGATAATAACCTGGAATATCCGAGGGGTCAACAATCCTAGGAAAGTGAAGACCCTTGAAAATAAGTTAATAAAGGACAATCCTAGGAAACTAAATGCATCTCGGATAATATGTAGGAAATTAGGAGTAAACTATTGTGTGGAAGTCTAGAGATAGCTATTGATGCAAGAGGGGTGGTTGGTGGTCTAGCTATGATTATGGAAACATGAGGCCCTTCACCTCAATAATTTTAGGGAAACTCGGCTCTCTATCATTGCAAACTTCCAAGTTTGCAATTATCAGGTTAAAGGGACACTCGCCAATGTCTATGGGCCAAGTATTATAGCTCAGAAACTGACTTTCTTATCACTCCTGGATAAGGAAGCACAAGAAATGGAAAACCAATTCTGGATCATGGGAGGCGATTTCAATTTGATTACTTCCCTGGAGGAGAAGAAAGGAGGAAGAAGAAATTTGGAAGCAACCAATATTTCTTTCAAAGACTTCATACAGGAGAGACGATTGGTTGACATTGAAACTAAGAATGGATGGTATACATGGAATAATAGGCGAGGAGGTGAGAATCACGTGGCATATTGATTAGACAGATTCATTCTATCCAATGAAATGAATAATGGAGATAGGGAAGCTACCACCCAGGTCCTCCCCTCTGCAGGCTCTAATCATTGGCCCATTAGTTTAGTCTGGGAGGATGGGGGGCCACCCATTAGGCGCCCTTTTCAATTTGAACAATTCTGGCCTGAACACAGGAATTTCAAGGAATTTGTCGGTAAATGGTGGGAAGAGATGGAACCCGTTAGGGGAACTTTGATGTACCAATTCCAGCAAAAGATGAGAAAGTTAAAGGAAAAACTCCGTACTTTGAATAAGGAGGAATTTGGGGACATATTCCAAGAAAAGAAACTTCTCCAGGACAAACTAGAATACCTTCAACGGGAAGGCATGGACAACAGCTACACTGATGACTTGAAACATAGAGAACAGGTCTTATTAGACCAATTCAGTGCTCAGGAACAAAAGGAGGGAACTAATGGTAGCAAGAAGGGGAGAGAAATACAAAATTCTTTCATCACATAGTGGTCCAGAACCGTCAAAAGGAAAAACCAATGTAGTTAAAAAATATATAATGGGAAGTATGTTGAGACAAGGGAAGACCATGAAACAGAACTAGTTCAGCACTTTGGAACCATCATGAAGGAATATCGGTTAGACAAGTCCGAAGACATCAGATATTACTAGACATATCCCAAGGCAGGTTACAGCAAACCAAAATGTAGTCCTGTTAAAACTAGTTGAACTCTAGGAAGTGGAGGAGTTTGTCATCCAAATGAGGATGGAAAATCCCTCGGACCTGATGGTTTCATAACCAATTTCTTCCACCATTTCTAGGATTTTATCAAAGACAAAGTTTGGAAAATCGTGGAAGACTCTAGAAGGGATAAAGGAGTTCTAAGATCTTTCAATTCCATCTTTCTAACTCTCATCCCCAAAGAGGATGGGGATGACTCTTCGGGTAAGTTTAGACCTATAACTCTATGCAATTTTATTTACAAAATTATAACAAAAGTGTTGGATAATAGATTAAATCCTATCCTCCCATATTTGGTAGCCCAAGAAAAATTGGGGTTTGTGGAAGGACGTCAGATTCTAGACGAAATTATTTTAGTCCATGAGGTCATCCACTCTCCAAAATTTACAAAAAAACTAGGCATGATGGTGAAGCTTGATATCTCAAAATCCTATGACAAATTAAGTTGGAAATTCATGAAAGAAATGGTTAAGGGTTATGATTTCCACCAAGACTGGGTTCAATGGATAATGAATATCAATTCTACTGATTTCTTCTCTATTTTATTAAATGGATCCCCCACCATAACTTTTAAACATTCAAGAGGCATCAGACAAGGGGATTATCTGTCCCCCTTATTGTTTATCCTCATGGAAGAAGGGATGAGAAAGGTCATCAAAGATAAGATTTCAAATATGGAACTCAGATGTCTAAGACTCCACAATGGTTCTAAAACCATATCCCATCAACAACTTGTTGACGATACAATGCTTATGGGACACTCATCGGTTCAAGAGGTGCAAGTTCTGAAGAAATTCTTGAGCTCATTTTCAAGGGCTTCTAGGATGCAAGTGAATAATTCAAAGTCCCAAGTCTTCTTTTTCAACACCCCAAGGATCAATCAACATAATATTATGTGTATCCTGGGGTTCCAAGGAAGCTCCCTTTCATCCAAATATCTTGGTGCTCCTCTTGTTGAATGGGTAATCAGGAAAATCTCTTAAGAAGATTTACTAGAACGAATGAGAAGGAAATTGGATAATTGGGATTTTAGACCTCTTAATATGGCTAGCAGAGTCATTCTAGTGAAATTTTTTCTTCAATCCATGCCTGTATACCTATTTTCTACCCTAGCTTCCCCAAAATTGGTTCTAAGATAGATTAGGGAAATTCAAAGAATTTTCTTGTGGGGAGGCACTCGAGACAATCATAGATGGGATCTTGTGAGTTGGGACACATTTTGTAAACCAAAGGCTCAAGGTGGTCTGGAATCGAGAGAACCAAATAAAAACAGTCAAGTCCTAGGAGAAAAAAAATTGGTGGCATTGGGTGTCACATAAGAAAGAGCCATGGGAAAAATTATGGCATAGCAAGTATGCTCAAGGAAAACCAAAACAAGATCTTATAAGGTTTAATGAAGGCATGCAAGAATCCCATATATGGAACTATGTTCATACGAACAAAGGGATAATCCAATATCATAGATTTTTGGAAATAAGGGAAGGACATGATGCCAATTTTTTGAACGATTCTTGGCAGCAGATGCCAAATATCATTTCACATATTGATATCCAAGCTAGCTAGACAAGAGCCAAGGAACTAGGGCTAATTAAACACCATCAATTTTGGAGAGAGGTGTAGAACAATGAATAATTCTATGAATGGTACCCCCAGGAGTGGTGGAATTAAAGATTCCCAATTGAAGATACCCACAAGATTATAGAGGCCCTTCAGGAAAGATGCATTTGCATCTAAAGAGGACCCAATAAATTGAGATGAGGATATCAATCTAAAGGATTGTAAAACACAAGATAGGCTTATAGTATTATGTTCAACCATGGAGAAAACCAGCACAGGTATATCTGGATTGCGATTTGGCAATTTAATCCTTAGCCCAAAATTGCTACCTTTATCTAGTTGGTCGCTCACAAACAAATCCTGATAGGAGAAAATTTAATGAAAAGAGGCATGAATGACACATCCCGATGTGCCCTCTGTGAACATGAAGAGGAAACGATGGATCATCTCCTGAAATCTTGATCAATGGATTCCTCCTTATGGGACTCAGGCGCTGCAATTTTTCGAAGTATTGATCGTGTGAGAGTCCAATCTCACCAAATGATAAAAGCTTGGCATAAGGAGGCTCATAAAAACCTGATTATTCGTAAAATATGTCTCATGTTCCCTGAAACTTTGATGTGGGAAATTTGGAAGGAATGGAATGGGTGGGTTTTTTAAGAAAACAAAACCATCTTGAAATAGTCTGGAAACAAGTTGTTAAACATATTCAAGAGACCATCAAAATCACATAATGGAATGAGAAAGGTTGGGAGATGGATGATAATGAAAAACAGATCTTGAATGGATGGGGAATGGAATGCTCCCCATAGGGGTGGAAAAAGTTTAAGGTAAGTAAAGTGCTCCCATAAAATTAGAGTACCTAGTTCCCACCCCCACGCGGTCACTTCTAGTTAAATTTTGATGGTGCCTCCAAAGGAAACCCGCACTCAGCTGGGTATGGAGGAGTTATCTGAAACAATGATGGAAACGTTATCTAGCTTTTTCATAATAATTTAGGACAAGACACCAACAATGTTGCAGATATGGAATGCTTTCTTCAAGGCATTAATATTTCCCTCAACAATCAGGGGGGACCTTTGCTAATCGAAGGAGACTCTCATATCATCATCCAAATGGACAAAAGGCTCCATGGTGAGAAAATTGTTTCCAAAGTGGTGGATAGTTGGCATATTATGTATTGATTGGAGCGGTTGACTAATCTCATCTAAGTGCTCCATGCTTGGTCCTTCACCCGCGTCAAACAAGACAGGAACAAGGTGGCAAATTTGATGGAAAACATTGATGAAAATAGTGGAGATTGGATGGTGGAAAGCAAACTTCCTAAGGAGGGAGGTAATGAGTGGCATATTCAATGCTCACACCTGGAGGTTCAAGACCTTAAGATTTCCTGAGAAATGATGGACCACACATGGAAAGTATCAGGTCACTTGATTGAGTTACATGTGTCTCCCTCTTCCATCTTCGGGAATCATCATCCCCCGTCATCATATTTCAACATCCGTACCTCCTCTTCCAACCGGGACATGAGTTCCTAGGAATTCCAATCCAGTGCCATTACTGCGGAAAGATTGCAGCCAGGTACGGCAACCGTTGGGTAAGGTACAGTGATCTAAGGAGGAAATTTGATCAATATAGTTGTGTACCATGTCAATAAATATCAAGTACATAGGAATTAGTATGGTTAACTGATTTAGGATGAATACAACAGATATGTATTCAGCTTATGTTGTCCCTCCTCGCATTATGCATATTCTCTTCCTGAGGTGGTTTGCTGTGAGAAAACAAGAGTGGGTAGGACATCATTTGAAGCACCAAGTCCCTTTATTGGTGTCTCCCAAGAGGCAAGCACAGGGGGGAAGTATGGGAGGAAATGGTGGAAGGAAGAAGCCTTCTTGTGAAATACAAAGACTTGGGCAAGCTGATCGTTTCTTCAGAGAGCGTATTCCTCCAATAACCAGGGAGGAAATTGAGAGGGTTGAACGAGACCTATGGAATTGGGTGCAGGCCATGGATATGAAAACCATCAAAGTCCAAGTGGAAGAATGGGTCAGTGATCCTAGTACCTTGGCTGGGAGAATCTATTCCTATGACCGGATGGTCACTACCCATTGGGTTACGAAGCAACTGGTAGCCCATGTCCTGATGGACAGGGAAAACAAAGTGTTGGATAATGAGGAACCTATTAAATCCTAGAAGGAGCACTACCATGACAACTACTTAATGATAGAAATATTAATAGTATTTCCCTAAAGCTCAAAATTGCGTCATAGATTGTTGTTGCGAAGGAAGTTTCATCTAGGGAGCATCTCCGGGGTCCTTGTCCTTTTCACGACCTAAAGTTCCAACCGGCTATTATGGAGGACTCCAAGCTCGGTGGTCTTCACCCAGGAACCTTGATGCACTGAAACATCCCCCAGGCACCAAATGATGGATTTTGGGATTTCTCCAGGGCATAGGTGTTTTCTGTCTTCTATATCTTTTCTAGTCCATGATGAAGTTAGTTTTAGCTCTGTTATATTTTTAGTTATTGTTTATAGGTGTGGTTGTAGTAAGAAGGACTAAATTCATGTATCCTCTTTTTGTAACAAATATTGATGCAATCAGCTGTAATGGGGAAACAAGAGGATAAGTTAGCGGTAGGGATAGATAAGGGGAACTTCATTTTTGTGATGAATCTGTTTAATCAGTCATGCTGATATCTTAGGAAAACCAGGCCCTGATAGTCATGACTTTTATGTACTAAAGGATTCTCTATAATATAATCTTCTTCCTTACACAAAAAAATGCTTAAGAAAAAAATAAAATCCAACAAGTTGAACACCATGCTAGTGAAGACGAAGAGAAGGAATATTTAGGTTTCAGAAGGATACAAAATATTCTAAATTCCTTCAATATAATTGGTGTTAACACTAAAAATCGTCCATATAGCTCTCTATGGTCCAAACCATAATTATACATCATAGTCCCTCCATTATTGCGTTCATTTTGACTTTCACAACTAAAATTCCACCAAAAATGGTCCAAAACATTATTATTCCTTCCCCCATAAATACAAGGAAGTTGAGCATTTATTTTGACATATCCCCACTTTGTCCAAAAAGGACCAAAAAACCCTAAAATGAGAATGGGTCAAAAACCATGGACAAATACCATGCAGGATAATACCATGGGCCATTACCATTGGTCAAAAAACCTTGGATCACCCTATAAATACATTGTGAAGGTATCCCCACAAACATTACATTACATTCCTTAATTTTTCAACTTTTCATCATATTCCCACATTTTGTCCATCACATCCTTTAGCCACACTATCCCACATTGCAAGTCAAGTTCTCTCCTTGCAACCCTCAATCACTTTTTCGGTGACAACGGCTTGTTGGAGATACATGAAGACCAAGATTGTGGGGAACCTATGGACCATTTCCTCAAACAGCTGTAGTGGCCCATTTTAAAGGTGTTTTTTGTTTTATTGCACTAGTTAGATTAAATATTAGTGTTGTTGTTATTACTTATTGCAGCAAGTCGAAGTTGAGAAATACATCACACCATAAACTCTACCCTTTGATCCGACTAATCTAGGGTAGTTGTTTTTTCACATAGTAGGGGAGAAATCCCCACTACAGTTTTGGCAACTCGACTAGCTCGATCCCCTTGGATATCTATTTTTGCAAGNAAAATTTGAACCCCTTGCAGCATATTCGAACCAGTCTTGTCCTAGTGCTCCCCCCCCCCCCAGCCGAAGCTAGAAGTTTTTTCTTAAAAAACCCTCATTTACGACCGGATCACACCTATCTGGCAGAAAGCTGCAACTTAGGTTGCACATTTTTTCCTGATAAGTGCGACCTAGGTCGTGCCTTCTACCCTCATAAGTGCGACCTAGACCAAAACTCTAGATCGCACTTGTCCAAGATTCTGGAGCGATCCCGGTCGCTAATGTGACCCAGCTTTGTGTGACCTAACACGCAGAAACCCCTATTTTGTGTGACCTGAGTCTTTCTATTGATTTTATGTCTCAATCGCGATTGTTCTATAGTTTTGTGCATGTTGGAGCAGGGTCCTGCAGCTACAGAAGAAGCTGCTAAGTTTAGCGGATAGATAAGTTTTGGCGTAGAGAAGATAAGATAGAGCTACGACGCCGTAGCATGTTTCCAGCTACAGAGCAGAGCCGGAAACCATGACTTTTAAGATAGAGAAGTCAAGAAAGGCAACGGTACTTGAGCGGCCGAGAAGAGCAAGCTCACCCACTGCATTAAAGGCAGCGGCGGAAGACAGGAGGGCTCAGCGACCCTCATAAAGGAAACGGAGCAACGAGGCTGAAGCATTGAAGATGAAGGACAGGAGAGCGAAGCGGTGCACAGTACCCATGATCAGCGCCGGGAAGCATGGAAGACTGCAGAGAGCTGTGGTATGACGGAAAGCAGCTACCTCAAGTACAGATATGGCCGACTGTCACTAATTAGGGTTTGGGTTACTGTTGGGACAGGCCCACAGTGTTGTAATGGCAAGACCTTCGGGCTGCCTATAAAGGGATATATTTTGTATTGTAAAAGGGTTGGATCGTTCAGTTGTTAGTTATTTTTGTAGAATATTAGACTGTTGTAAAATCCTAGCTCTGGTTCTGTTATTAGCGGTAGCAATCTTACTGTAACCAGTAGCTGGCTTATAGAGCATGCATGTAACGATCTACAGGGATCGACAGAGAGGGAAGAGTATATTGAAGGAGAGCAATATAGAGAAGAAAAGAGATCTAAGAGAGAAGATCTTAAGTTGCATATGCGGTGCAGCAAAACTGTGTTTGACCTTCCCCTGAGCTATAATAGAGAAACACAGTTCTGTGGACGTAACTTCCATCCTGGGGGCGAACCACGTAAAACCTGCGTGTTATGTGTTGAATGCATGTGATTGTATTTGATTACTGTTATTTACTATTTTACGCAAGGACTTTGTGTACATTTTAATGAATGAATGTGTTAATTAGTTCACAGCAATATAGAAGGATAAACATAAGTTGAAGACTTTGGCACGTTGTATGTGAGTTCATTTATGCTTTGCTTGAACAGTCATTAGTCACAGTATTGAACAGCCTTGTATGTTGAGTCTTGCACGTTGACACGAGAAATGCTAAGTGCGCTAAGCCGCGGAGGTAGGATATCGCAAAGAGGTGATACCGCACTGGTAGAGGAGCTGCGGTGCACGATACCGTGGGTTGAGGACTTAGCGTTGGGCAGGAGCTGCGTGTCGCACGGTGCGCAGCGATGCGGTAAGGTTGGGGATATCGCGAGTCAATGAAAGTGCACGACATAGAAAGGGACCGCACGGCATTATATAGGGATATCTCGCGGCTAGAAGAGCTGCGAGACGAGGAGATCGCGCGACGCAAGCAGAAGGTCGCGCGACGTGCGGAGATAGAGGCCTTGCGGCTAGCAGAGATGCGAGTAGCAAGTAGGATGCCCAAAACCTGGTCCAAGACACTTGAGTCTTTGGCCAACCCATTAGAATCACTTCAGGAGACTTCAGGCCACTTGCGGTCTGTCGCCGAAAGGGCCAGTGAGCTAGGGGTGTTGTTGGTTGATTATAGTAAACCCGGGTCTGCCCAAGATAGCCAACAAATGGTTCCGTTGTCGGTTTTAAACAACCGAGCGCTAATGTTCTGTTGGCATCCTACTAGAGAAGAGTTTCACCAGTGGCTGGAGTCAAACTTAAAGGAGTTTGCCAAGAAAGAAAATAGGAGCCCTAGATTGAGCACAGAGGACTAGTTACAAAAGCATATCTCTTCAGATATACATGCGATATTTTTTGCAACCTATGGAGACGAGCTTTACGACTGGTTATCAAATTTGATAGATAAGAACATATTCAAAAAGAAAAGAAACATTGTCTAGACACCGGAGCTAATTCAGACCGTACAGAGCCTCGATAATCCCATTACGAGAGCAGTGGACTTCTGGCTTGCGAGTGTGCTAGAAGGCTTTGTTATAGAATTTGCAGTTGACCAGAGAAAAAGCTTCAGCGAGGCTGAGCGGTACTTCTTCAAAGGATATCGTGGTAAGTACCTAAAATCTCTAAACTTGTCCATTAAGATGCTGCTATATGAAAAAGGAGTAATGGACATGATTTCAGATGAATAAGTAAAGATAGTAATGTCACAAGAGTTTGAAAGTGATTTTGATGACATTGGACGAACACGTAGTGGCAAGAAATATAAAATAGCTTTCAGCTCTCCTGTATTTGGAGACAGTTCAGACAATATTAGGAAATCGAGTCCTAGTACCACAGAAGAACCAGAGGGGGGTATCCCTTACCATCCCTATACCCCACATAAACAGACCGGGACTCAGAGTAATCTCATAGGTACTCCATCCAATAGCTCACAGACAGTACCTACTACTGCTACATCGCCTTCACCTACACCACCGAGTGGTAGTAATCCAGTCAATCAGAACCCACCGCAGAGAAATAGAATGGGAGATGATATGAAGCTACCTACCTTTAAGGGTACAGGAGCAAAAGACCCGGAACAGCATTGGTTTCTATGCGAAGCCATGTGGACCATTAAACAAATCCACGATGATAACATTAAACTTGTACAGTTGGTCACCACATTGAGAGAACGAGCTTTAACATGGTATATGAAGTACACTACCACACCCATAACACTCGTCCAGGTCAGGACTGCCATGATTAAAGAGTTCAAGAAACCTAAGTCTGAGTCTCAGTGTATAACAGAGCTCAAGGATATTAAGCAGCTACCATCAAAGTCAATATGGGACTTTGACCAAAAAATCAAAGCTCTTATAGACCAAGTAAGCTTTGAGTTTGCGCTGGAGCAGCATAAGGAATGGTTTATTACAGCGCTGCTCCCTCACATCAGACTGCCACTAATGCAGCAGAAACTCCAGACGCAGGATGACGCGTTGGAGATGGCGATGAAACTAGAAGCTTCACCTTTAGCTGAAACCAACGCAGGCATGACAACTCTACAGAACCAGTTGGCCAACCTCACGTTACAGATACATGAACTTAAGAAAGGGAAAGAGGTTATGCAAGACATATGGTGATTACGATGTAAAGCACAAGGTCATACCAAAGACAACTGTCCAGTCTTTGCAAAATATTTAGCGTCAGGGGCCCCTAACCCCTTACCACAAACGCAAGGGCCATGGTGTGAAATAGGCAAGACTCAAGGACATCAGCCTCAGCAATGCCCTCTACTTCAGAAGTATGTACAGACACCTAAGAACCTACACTGTGTCTTCTGCAAAGCCGTCGGACATGATGAACAGAATTGCCGAGCCTATGATCTCATGTTAGATAGAAAACATGACGTGTACAGAGTCCAATCAGAAACACAGGGTCCAGCAGCAGGACCACACCCTGATCCGGTTTACGGTGGCCGTGGAGGAGGATTCAGAGGACGAGGACGTGGAGGAGGCTTTGGCCGAGGAGAAGGTTTTGGCCGTGGTCGCAGCCCAGTTACTTGTTATAACTGTGGAATTATAGGGCACTACGCTAGGGACTGTCAGAGCCCCACCACCACTTGTAACTACTGCAAATCTTATAATCATACTATAGAGGAATGTCCTACCTTGATAGCTAATATCAGAGAGCCTAAACTTGCAGCACACCAGAACATCCAGCTTATTGCTGCTGAGCCAGATGAACCAGAACCAAGAGTCAACATTGTGACTCGTAGCGGTGCTTCCACCAGTGGGACATCGCAGGATATTGAAAAGAACACAAGTCAGCAGTGGGTGCGCAGAGCTCCTAGTAAAGCAACATCACTCGACCTGCAGAAGAATAAAGAGACATTTCACGAAGCCAAGGCTTTCTTTGATGAACCTACGCAATCAGGATCGCAGGTACTGCCGTCTAGGGGCGTACCGCAGCAAGCACCTTGTGACGATAGCCCTGAACAGATACCACCGGCTACCACATCGGGAAGATGCGACGAGGATGAATCAACAGGAAGCGTACAATCCTTCCTGCGCAATTGCTTGAAACTCGTGAGAATTGAAAAAGCTATCGACGAGCTCCAGTGCATCATAGACCAGTGTCAGCAACCTTCTCTCTCGGGAAGTGCACACCGCGCTGTTCATAATATTACAGGACATACAAGGACCGGAAGAGAGATGAAGCTCACAGCACAGATTGGAGAGTTTGAAATGGATGAGGTCGTCTTAGATCTAGGATCAGAGGTGAATGTTCTGACTAAGCAGACATGGGAATAGATGGGTAGCCCTCAGTTAGTCAGATTGCCTATCCACCTAAGATTAGCTAACCAGCAGCGAGTATCACCATTGGGTCGACTGTCGCAGGTGCCAGTTGACATTGACGGAGTTCGCAGTTTTACGGACTTCGAGGTTATAGAAATCATTGGCGACAGTCGACCGTATCCAGCATTATTAAGTATCGATTGGGCGATTGGTAGCAAGGCTGTCATCGACCTAAAGAGAACACAAATGACATTTGAGGATGCACAGATCCGGGTCATCGCGTCGTTGGATCCTCACCAGGGTCCTAGATATATTGAACCTATCCGAGCAGAGGAGGAGGCACGTCACATGGATAGTCTCTACCAGATGACTGTGAACCAGAATGACTACATCAATCCAACCACCGAAGGGAACATTAGTTGGTGATGCGACAGCTCATGCGCATCGGATTCCGATGTTGGTCTAGAGAACTGGCAGAACAGACTTTATGAAGTCTCAGCGCACAGATGTGCATTTATCAGTAAGTCACTGCGATGGATTGGCGCAGAGAACACTGAGATTCCATCATATCATGGTCTGACAGATATCCAGGACTTCCTTGAGAACTTTGAGCAACAGATCCCTTACGAGCAGAGGATCGCAGCTGTGGACCTTGCAGTATGAGCCACACCTGCAAGATGGTGGTATGCGCATAAAGAGAATATCGCATCATGGGATGATATTAAAATATTGATGGCGATCAGATTTTCTGGCAACAAAGAGTATGTCCAGCAGAACTACACAGGAGAAACTGATCCCAGGACACACATTCAGACATGTGAACAGAACTGGGTGGACATTCCCGAGGATGAATGGGTTCACCGATTCATTCACACATTGGACATAGTTCCAAGGAACTGGTACACAGAGACCGAATTGCGCAAGGGGACGACCACATGGTCACTTATGACAGACAGTTTCCTACTCACCTTCACGTTTGAATCAGAACATCCAAGTGTTGCTCAGGCCCTAGACATAATCAAGATCAAGATATTTGAGGACTGTACCATCTCAGTGCAGGCTCAACCCGAGTGGGCCATCCAGTTGTAAGCCGCGCTTGAGTGCTATAATTTCGCAGCAAAGCTAGACAATGAAGATAAGGATGAGGATGAGGATCCTCGCAACACCAACATTCCGGAGTCAGAAGGGACTCGCGATGTTGAGGGACCCCAGTTAGAGATTCCAACAATCACCGAACCCATCAAGATTAAAAAGATCAATATTGGCACAGACGCAGAACCTAAGTTTGCCTCTATTGGAGACTATTGGAACGATGAAACAGTCGTACAGATTGCAGATTTGTTACATGACTATCAGGACCTATTTCCCACCAAGTTCACAGAGATGAAGGGAATAGTTGGAGACCTGGGAGTTATGAGGATACCGTTGATGGAGGATGCTAGACCAGTCAAGCAGCGCCCATATAGATTGAATCAGCACTACAAAGAAAAAGTTAAGGATGAAATTGATAAGATGCTAGCAACAGGCATCATTGAACCAGTGGAAGAAAGTGAATGGGTTAGCCCCATGGTTGTACAAGAAAAGAAAACAAAAGGAGACATCAGGATCTGTGTCGATCTGCGCAAGCTCAACGACGCATCGGTTCATGATCCATTTCCAAGACCGTTTACTGATGAGGTATTAGACAACGTGGGAGGACGGGAGGTCTACTCCTTCACTGATGGCTTTTTCAGCTACCATCAAATCAGAATACATCCAGAAGATTGATCCAAGACCACCTTGCAACAGAATGGGGCTCGTTCCAGTATACGGTAATGCCCTTTGGTCTTAAGAATGCACCAGCTATATTTTCTAGAGTAGTAGTTGCTGTATTTAAAGAATACATCCATAAATTCCTAGAAGCATATTTTGATGATTGGACTGTATTTGGACTAATCGACAAGCACATAGGAGACTTAAGACTGATGTTAGAGAAATGTAGGCAGTACCAAATTTCTCTAAACTTAAAAAAATGTATATTTTGTGCACCATTCGGTATTTTGTTGGGTCATATTGTGTGCAGACAAGGCTTGATGGTAGATCCCGCGAAGATCGCCATCATTGTAAATCTTCCAGCACCCAACTCAGTCAAGCAACTGAGGACAGTACTTGGTCATACCGGGTACTACAAAAAGTTCATCAAGGGCTACGCAAAGGTTACAGCACCAATGGAGAAATTGCTAAAGAAAGATGTAAAATTCCTATGGAATGAGGAATGTCAGCAGAGTCTAGACACACTTAAGGAGAAGATGGTTACAGCACCCATCTTAGTATTTCCAGACTGGACTAAGCCATTTCATGTACATGTGGATGCGTCTGGCATCGCACTAGGGGTTGTTTTAACACATCCAGGAGAAGGAGATATTGACCATCCTATCGCATACTCCAGCAGAAAGCTATCGACAGCAGAAAAGAACTACACCACAATAGAAAGAGAAGGCCTAGCTATGGTGTACGCGCTGCAGAAGTTCAGGCACTACCTGTTGGGTGCCTCGTTTAAGATGTTCACTGACCATTCTGCGTTAAAGTATCTGGTCAATAACCCAGTGTTAGGGGGGAGAATCTGCAGATGGTTACTCCTCTTTCAGGAGTATGATTTTGAAATCATTGTGAAACCAGGAAGACTGAATGCAGGACCTGATCATCTGTCGCGGATAGACTCAGGAGAAGAGCCAAGTAACCTAGATGACAATCTGTCAGATGCACCGTTGTTTTCTATCCAGATCGCAGACGATTACTATGCCAATATTATTAAATTCCTCACTACAGGAGTAGCACCTGATGAGTTTACTAAGCAGCAAAAGAAGGAGTTGGTTGTTAAAGCAGCAGACTTCACCCTCATTGCAGGACACCTATACAAGTTAGGTCCGGACGAAGTTTTGCGCAGATGTGTGATGCCGTATGAAAAAGACGCTATTATCAGAGAGGCACATTCAGGAACCACAAAAGGTCATTTCGCAGGAAAGCCGACTGCGCAGAAAATCCTGGAGGCAGGATTATGGTGGCCTACGTTGCATAAAGACACCAAGGACTTTTGCAGATGCTGCGATATCTGCCAAAGGGTAGGAAAACCCTCGCGACGCAATGAAATGCCGCTGCGACCGCAGGTCATGCTGCGCGCATTTGACAAATGGGCTATAGACTTTGTGGGTCCTATCAACCCACCAGGAAAGCGCACTGGTGCGAGATATATTATCACCGGAATAGAGTACCTCACCAGATGGGCAGAGGCCAAAGCAGTAAGAAATTGTGATGCTGCTACAGCCACACAGTTCCTTTTTGAAAACATCATCAGTAGATTTGGAAGCCTAGTAATTTTGATGAGTGATCAAGGCACACATTTCTTGAACCACACCATTGAGGCGTTGATAGAAGAATTCCAGATTCAGCACCATAACAGCACTCCCTACCACCCACAGGCTAATGGTACGGTGGAGGCCTTTAATAAGATTTTAGAAAATGCTCTTACTAAGATCTGCAATAGCCAAAGGAATGATTGGGACCTCAGAGTTAACGTTGTATTATGGGCGTACAGGACCACATGCAAGAAACTTATGGGACACACACCTTTCAGCTTGGTGTATGGACAGGAGGTTGTTATGCCTATGGATTATATTCTTCCCAGTTTAAGAATCACTCAGATTACCGGGATGACTAATACAGACACCGTGGAGGAAAGGCTAGCACAGCTGCTTGCCTTAGAGGAAGACAGATTCATCGTCGGATTCCATCAGAGAGTGCAGAAGGCACGAGAAAAAGCTTGGCATGACAGACACATTAAGAGTAAGACTTTCCAGATCGGAGACCTAGTGCTCCTCTATGACAGCAAATTCATTAAGTTTCCAGGAAAGTTCAAGACGCATTGGCTGGGGCCATATCAGATACAACAAGTTACAGAGGGAGGTGTCATTCAGCTCAGCCAGCTGAATGGCGAGCTTCTTCCCACATGGATTAATGGCAGTAGGCTTAAGCTATATAGTGATAGCCACCCAACCACTCACCCCTAGCTTAACCATTTTATGGTGGTGCAGATGTCCAGTGTAGTTCAAAGGAGGCATCGCACCGGGAACTAGTCTACACCGGCAGGTATTTTCTAAGTATGAGGAATCGCATAAGGTCGGTTCAGTTTTGCGCAAGTCATCAGTGGCTTGCGGGAAGAAAGAAAAAAAATTAATAAAAAAAAAAAAAAAACCAAGTATTATTTTACGCAGGTGATGCGGAGTCGCATCGCGGCAGTGCGATGTTTCCTCGTGCCACGTATTCAGTTTTGCAATCGACAGAGGGCCAGTCAAATCACCCTCTGACAGGCAGTTAATGAGGAAATGACTGGTATATCTTACCGTAGATTTGGCAGCAGTAGAATCAATTTTTCCAGATTTGGAAAATCTTCGACGAGACCGGTGCTTGTCCACACACGTTTCGAGGAAAATTCGATCGGATTTCCGCATTTATTAAGGATCGGATGACGGGTGTGGTCTTGTCCATGCATTTATTACGACCGATGGGTTCAGTCTAGATGACCGTTGCGTCCAGGATTATCGTCTTTGACATAAAAGCAGACAGTATTCAATTGGGACGGTTACGTTTGCAGAAAAACCGAGAGCTATAGAGTAAGTGTTAAGGATTCCCTGTGAAGAGCTAAGTTTGTTACAGAGTGCTATGATTTCCAGAAGTTGCAGCCATTGCACGTCCACCGTTTTACACAGACTGGGTTTTGTTCGAGGAATAACCTCTAGAAGCGCTACTGAAACGGTTCGAGCGTACTGGCCTTGCAACTCCCATGACGACGTCATCTAAGAGTACCCCGCCAAGATCGTCACAAACCAGAGAACCGCCAAAGACGAGGAGCCATTCCTAGCTAAGAGAGGGATCCAGTTCGGAGCCGGAAGATGAAGTCCTTAGTGCAGCGGACTACCTTATACCACGAGTTGAAGGTGCTCCAGAGGTCAAAATCCCCAAGAGTGGTAAGTTTACTGTCCCCATCCTGCCAATAGATTCTTGAGTAAAGGAAAATGGAGATCTAGTAGGATATGCTGGTGTTGTTAAATTTATAGATTACAACCTGGGAGATGGTAAGACGTACCCTCACTTCAAGCCATATCAGTATCTTGTGATTGAGAAGAACCCAAGGACAGGTAGAGATGAATTTGTTCCCATGGCACATGTCCAGATTCTTGAGCGCTCAGGACTGCTCAATTAGTTGAGACTACCCCATTTTGGATGTGGTGCAGAGGTCAATTCCATGGTGCGTGTCCTACTTTCATGTGTACATGGAGGTTATCTCTAGCTAGGCAACAGGGTCGACCTAAACATCGACTTGATACACCGCATCACTGGGCTATCCAAGACTGGTAAAGACCCCGAGATACAGATAACAGGAAAGACCAAGGATTCCAAGCTGCCACCAGCCTTAGTTAATAAGTATCAGCTACAGAGAGGAGGCAGGGCTTATGACATCACAAGCTTACAAAATGATACACTCAGATTTACAGCCAGCCTGCTTGCAGGCAGACTGCTAACCAAGGTCCGACCAAAGGAAGTCACAGGATCAGTAATCAACCTGGCCATACAAGTTACAGAGGGCGAGCAGTTCAATTGGTCCTTATTTTTATTAAATATGCTTTAGGCAGATTGTTTGGCAGCCCAGGATGAAGCAAACCACCCTTTCCATTTATCGTGGCTGCTTATACTCTGTGCATTCATCAGCTGGAAGGAGCCGCCCAATACCCAGTTTCCACAGATCACAAGTGGAGCGCCCAGAGGAGTGCGCTATGCCAGCTTATGGGACAGCAACAGCCAAGCAAAGAAAAAGGGAGACCGTGGACATATATGATAACCGGCTTAATTTTTTGGCAGACAGCCATAGAATCTATATGAGGCCAAAAAGGAGTAAAAGGGATGATTGGGCTAATGGCTTGTTCAGAATGACAGCGAAGGACGTCAAGACATCGTCAAGGACTTTGATGACCAGTAGCGGTAAGAATACGAAGATGCTACACCACTGTCATCAGATACCGCGCAGACAGACCCATCAGAAAAGGGCAAAGACAAAATGGAGACCCAGGGGCAAGGAACAACAGAAGTGCCACCACTAGGAGAAAAGAGAAAAGATCCACCGGAAGGGCCAACAGAGGCACACATGACAAAGAATGGAGGACAAGAGACCATAGAGACGCAGAAGAAGAAAAAACACAAAACTTCAAAACCAGTCCTGAAGACCGCATTAACATATGATGATTATGAACTCATCGCAACAAGGACGTGTGACACACTGAAGGACTCATTTGACGCGGTGAAGACATCGCAGGAAAAGATACAGAGCACAGTAGAAAAGCAAATTCTAGACTTAAAAACAATTACAGAGAAGATTTCCATGATGCACATTCCATCGGTAAAGGCGACCACCGGAGAAACTTCGACACCGTCGATGTCCCACGAGGAAAGCTTAGCACAATATCGCCTCAATACAGTGTTGATTCCGCCAGGAAGCATCCAATTCCCTGTGACAATGAAGGACCCACCAGTACAATTTAGGCAACCCATCGAGTTTAACCTTGCAGAGTTCCATATTGATCAGTTGCAGATGATCCAGCAGCAGCTAAGCGCAGAGCTCAGGAGTAGAGAGCTCGCGACTTACAAAAAGAATATGCAGCTGAAACAACAGAATGCAGCACTCGCTACCAGCTATCAGAAGAAGGAAGACGAGTTAAAAACATATCAAGACAGAGATTAGGAACTCTCTCAAGTACTACAGAGCATCGCATTAGAGCTACCCAAATGTAACATCGAGTTCGCGTTGCCTACCCCACAGAAGCTAAGAAGAGTTGCAGACAGAGCAAAGGCTCTGGAAGAAACCGTGGTTAGGATGGATGAAGTAGTGGCCAGGATGAAGGCAGACCACGAAGTGCAGATCACCGAGATTGAGGCTCGCGTACGAGACACCTCCCAGGCAGACCAGAAAGCGCGAGTAGACGCCTTTCGGCTCACTTCCGCGCAGATGAAATCCCGCATCGATGAAGCCCTGTCGGTACTCGCAGAGGTGATGAACACATGGGCCGAGTTAGACGAGCCGCCGGAGAAAGTAGAAGTTCAGCAAAGTATTTAGCAGATAGAGAATACTGCAGCAGCAATGAAAGAAGAAATTAAGGGCTTGGCGGCTCTTCAGAATATGAGAAAGACAAAGGAGATGAACTGCTTGCAGCAGGAAGCGCAGTGATTAAGAACAAAGGAGATACACATTAATGACCTGCTTCAACCCTACCAGGAGCAAATCACCGAGTTAGTCGATACGGTTGAGTAGAAAGTGAGGGAGTTCACTACTACCAGAGAGGAAACCGATGCCAGTATTAGTCAAGATTTGCTTGACTCGGCACAAGAGCATGTCGAAGTGATGCAGAAGGAAGTCGCAGGACTTCGAGATAGGTTGTAGAGGACTTCGCAGGAAGCCAAGCAGAAGCTCGCTGGTAGTGGCTCGAGGGTGAGCCAAAAGTAAGTGTTAGGGGACTGTTGGAGCAGGGTCCCGCAGCTACAGAAGAAGATGCTAAGTTTAGCGGATAGATAAGTTTTGGCGGAGAGAAGATAAGATAGAGCTACGATGCCGTAGCACGTTTCCAGCTACAGAGCAGAGCCAAAAACCATGACTTTTAAGATAGAGAAGTCAAGAAAGGCAACGGTACCTGAGCGGTCGAGAAGAGAAAGCTCACCCACTGCATTGAAGGCAGCGGCGGAAGACAGGAGGGCTCAGCGACCCTCATAAAGGAAACGGAGCAACGAGGCTGAAGCATTGAAGATGAAGGACAGGAGAGCGAAGCGGTGCACAGTACCCATGATCAGCGCCGGGAAGCATGGAAGACTGCAGAGAGCTGTGGTATGATGAAAAGCGGCTACCTCAAGTACAGATATGGCCGACTATCACTAATTAGGGTCTGGGTTACTGTTGGGATAGGCCCACATTGTTGTAATGGCAAGACCTTCGGGCTGCCTATAAAGGGATATATTTTGTATTGTAAAAGGGTTGGATCGTTCAGTTGTTAGTTGTTTTTGTAGAATATTAGACTATTGTAAAAGCCTAGCTCTGGTTCTGTTATTAGCGGTAGCAATATTACTGTAACCAGTATCTGGCTTATAGAGCATGCATGTAACGATCCGCAAGGATTGACAGAGAGGGAAGAGTATATTGAAGGAGAGCAATATAGAGAAGAAAAGAGATCTAAGAGAGAAGATCTTAAGCTGCATATGCAGTGCAGCAGAACTGTGTTTGACCTTCCCCTGAGCTATAATAGAGAAACATAGTTCTGTGGACGTAACTCCCATCTTGGGGGCGAACCACGTAAAACCTGCGTGTTATGTGTTGAATGCATGTGATTGTATTTGATTACTGTTATTTACTATTTTGTGCAAGGACTTTGTGTACAGTTTAATGAATGAATGTGTTAATTAGTTCACATCAATATAGAAGGATAAACATAAGTTGAAGACTTTGGCATGTTGCATGTGAGTTCATTTATGCTTTGCTTGAACAGTCATTAGTCGCAGTATTGAACAGCCTTGTATGTTGAGTCTTGCACGTCGACACGAGCAACGCTAAGTGTGCTAAGCCGCGGAGGTAGGATATCGCAGAGAGGTGATACCGCACTGGCAGAGGAGCTGCGATGCGCGATACCACAGGTTGAGGACTTAGCATTGGGCAGGAGCTGCGTGTTGCATGGTGCGCGGCGATGCGGTAAGGTTGGGGATATCACGAGTCAGTGAAAGTGCGCGACGTAGAAAGGGACCGCATGGCAGTATATAGGGATATCTCGTGGCTAGAAAAGCTACGAGACGAGGAGATCGCGCGACACGAGCAGAAGGTCGCGCGATGCACAGAGATAGAGGCCTTGTGGCTAGCAGAGCTGCGAGTAGCAAGTAGGATGCCCAGAACTTGGTCCAAGACACTTGAGTCTTTGGCCAACCCATTAGAATCACTTCGGGTGAGACTTCAGGCCACTTGTGGTCTGTCGCCGAAAGGGCCAGTGAGCTAGGGGTGTTGTTGGTTGATTATAGTAAACCCGGGTTTGCCCAAGATAGCCAACAGTGCAACCTCGATCACACCTATTTCACCGACAGGTGCAACCTACAAATTTTTCAGTCCTTTGAGGTGTTTGAGACCCTTTTCCAGACTCCCTATCTATGTTCTACCACTTCCTCAATTGTTTCCTTCCATATCTAATCACTTACCGCCCCTGGTTTGTTTTGTGGTCCTATTTTTCTTTTATGTGATCCCCCTTTGTCGAGATTGGTATTTGAGACCCCTTGTGTGTTTCCTACAACTTGTGAAGTTCCTTATGCGCTCATTTACTTGTATACATTTTATTTTCTGGAAGAATTAGTTGTTTTGAAAAATATTTACTGTCATTTACTGTTATTTATTTTTCTACATTTACGTCTCGACAGTGAGATCGATGGGGTTTAGACATTACACATCACGTGTGCACACATCTCACACCCTAAAGTAAAATGCTTGGTTCATGACCCCAAGCTAAGCCTAAAATTTAATTTAACTCAACCAACATTGTAACCTCATTTGAGGACCAAAACAATATTGTAGTTAAGTTAGGACACTGGGGATAGGCATCCAAATAATACCCCTTTGTCACTTACATCTGAGACATAGTTGTTGTCCATTAGGGTACCAAAATACTCTAGTACTTGTTGACACGGTCATGACCAATATATAAGAGGTCCCCCCACTTTACGGGAGTAAGCCACAACGAAGGGGCTCCAGAATTTAGGGTGGAATACCACACTCCATTATGTACCGAAGGCTAACCCTTCATAGTCCTCCTCATGCATGTCGAGGACCATATCGGGTGTTAAGGACAAAAAGGGATGAAGTGCCAGGACACCACTCCAAACATGTCATGAATGAGGTATCCTGGTTATCAGTCTCTTAGGGCTCTTGTACTCGAAGTCCATCTCGATAGTGGGATTCTCTTAGCCTATAGTTCTTCCATTTTGTATTGTTTGACTGTGGATTTCATCACCCAATAGAGGACACGATTTGTGAGGGGCTTCCATCTTGTAGCTAGGAGTTTCCTTGCACTTATACCCCATAGGTTAGTGAGTCATTTTCTTTATAGGTATTGTTGCTTGTTGTCTTTCTGGTCGTTTTGTCTTAGACTTGCCAGTTGTGAAACGTTGTTGCAGTTCAGTTTTAGAGCTTACTTTTTGGCCTATGAGCCACCATTTCTCAGCTCTCCTTCTGCACACTCGGCTGTAGTTGGGTTTTTGAGCTTTTGTTTGACACTCTTGAGCCTCCATTCATCACAAAACACATTATCACACCATCATTGCTCCACCACGCTACTTGCATAGACCTAGGGTGCATACCCCTTAGTTCAATTCCTTGCAACACCACCGTTGGATCCATATTTGACATTTTTCACCACCTTCAAAGCCATACACTGCATCTGAGTCTGATTTGGATACCTATCAATCCGAACCTACCTTGTTCACCACCCCATCTAGCCCCATGGTTGATGTACCTCCCAACCCCTTTCATTGGGGGACAATTGATAGTGGACTCATGACCACTCCACCTTTCATATCGGGTATCCCTTCTGTCAGACCCATAGGTCCTGGTCCTAGTGATCCCCTCACCACTTCACACATTCTTAATAGTACGCTACCCACTAGTGGTGTCCCCACTCCAGCCACCATGGTTCATATTGTACCTTCCTTTATACATGGGGGCATTGGACCTTCTACCACAATTTTGGCTATTCACCTCATTCCAGTGACTACTCATCTTATTGAAATTCAACCATACCAACCCCCATTTGGATGCGACAACTACATGGTTTTCGGTCCCAACACCATTGTTGGTCCTCCTCGATCTAGTATCAATCCTGATCTTCCATTTATGGCTAGTCTCAACCTGCATGACTTGGCATGGTTGACTAATGAACCGATCTATCATGATCTATTGTGCCCTCCCATGCCTACCAAACTCCCTTTGGACATCCCTAATTTTGAGGGAAAGGCGGGAGAGGACCCTCAAAACCACATTATGTCATTCCACTTATGGTGTTCCTCTAACAACATAGTGTATGATTCTATCTGATTGTGGCTATTCCAGCTCACACTCACTAGTGTTGCAGCCAAATGGTATATCGAGATACCATATGCTACTTATCCTAACTTTTCCTCGTTAGCCTTGATTTTTCTTCGATACTTCCAGCTACCCGTCCATTACGATGATGGCATGAAAATCCTATTATCCTGTCGACAGATTACTGCTACCCATATCACAGATCATATCCATGAGTGGCATCTTCATCGTATCTTGTGTGAAATTCAGTTAGATGACAGGATTTTCCTTATTGGTTTCTTAAAACCTTACTCCCCCCCATCACCAAGGATGTTGCATCTGAGCACCCACAAACTGAGGAATAATCCATCCTCAAGGCACAACAGTTCCATCTTATCTACACCCAATCAAGTTATCTGTATACCATCATACCTGATGCTCCTTGTGTTGGATCCTCATTGTGTGATAATCCAGTGGCATCCCATACTGCTAATGGAGTCATTGGCTCTATTACCCAGCATCCCACCTATACATGACCTATCCTTCAATGTTGCCTCATTATTTTCCACCCCTAGTGTTGCTCAACCAGGATACGCCCATGAATTTTCTTGTGTAGCGGCTCAGTCTGGAGCCACACCTTCATATGTGACTCCTGCACCATCTCCTCTAGCTGAATTGCTTGGCACCTATGTGTAATGGCCAACCGATAGGATTTGCATCCCCTCCACCTGCTCCTACTTATTACCCACTACTTGTGCAACCTACACATGCTTCGACCCCAACTCCTCCTGTTCCCCGAGGACAGGTCTACACTCAGCAGAACCTCCCTAATCAATCTGCCCCCAATAACCAACAAGGGTAGGGAATATGATAGAGAATTAGGAACTAAGGAAACAACCAACCTCAAGGAGGTGAAAATCAACCCAAACCTTCGAATAACAACAGAGTTAATCCACCTCCATAGAACCACCAATGTCCACCTAGACCTGGGAATAACCCTCATTTGTGGACTAATCATCCATGCACCATTTGTGACACTTATGAAAATTATACATGTTAGTTCCCCCATATGAACCGTGTCTGCCACTTTTTACAAGTTGACAATCAACATGACCCAAATGCAGTCACTTCGGCAAAGACAAACCCAACACCACAAGGTCCTCTGCCTATGGTGTTGTAAAACCTGTTATCAAATAAATGGATGGTTGCAACCCAACCATTGGTACCACAAAACATTGCACCCACTCCTGTGGATCAACCCATTGATCCTGGTGTCCATCACCTTAATAAATTATCGTCTAATGTCAACTTACAGACTCAACAAAATAAGTATGGCTCCACCATGAAAACTATTAATCCCTTCATGGCATCTACCTCTACCACTCTCGATATGTCCTTACATTTTCTGAGACCCCCCATGGAGGGGACTTCCAAAGTCCCTTGGTTCCCTTTGTGTTGCATCATGAACAATCCCTCTACTAGAACCGCTCTTAACTACAGTATAGTTGACAACTTAGCCCAATATCCCTCTACCATGAATGCTCTGGAAATCCTTCGAACTTGTCTTTGCAATGCAAATATTTTTTATCCGTGTTAGGTGTCGTAGATCTCTCTGATTTTAGGTTAATCACTTTTGAATTGGATCAAGGAGAACCCTGGATGCCATCATCCGTCCCCTTCCAGGTTCCAATCACAATTCAGAATTTGGTCATTCACCGATGCATCATCAATAAGGGGGCATCCACATGTGGTATGTCAACCTTTGTTTGGTAGAAACATGGATCCCCAACCCTTCAACCTTCCACCACTGCATTTCAAGCTTACGATGGTCGCGTTGCTTGACCACAAGGTGTTCTCACGAATGTTCCTGTTCAATCATCTCAAAAAACTGTGTTGATTGACATTGAGGTTGTCAACACCCAACTCGATTACAACCTCCTCCTTGGACGTATTTGTATGTATGCAATGTGATTCATTGCTTATACCATATTTCTACTCTTGGCGTTCCCCATTATGGGAATTTCTGACCATCGATCAATTGACGTATTGAAATCCTAAAGGACCAGCCACCCCTGAGCATGTCCTCCCTATGATCGATGCCACCATTGATAGTATATCCATCGTTTCCCTGTTTGTTGTTGGCTTGGGACTATTTACCAACATTCCTTTGGTGGACACCTATTTGTCCCTCCCACCTCCTCCTTCAACGACTAACATATTGGATTTGTGCACTATCACATCCAGTAACATTCCAACCTCCTCGCAACCTCAACAACAAACCCAACCACAAACCCGAAGGAATTATTGGGGTTCATTCTCTGTCCACATGATCCCCTTCCTCTTTCCACCTTCTAGAATTGTGAGTAAGCTAGTCATGGTTACTCTCAACCTTCTGGGCTTCACTTTGGGTATTCTCATGCCATACCTAGATCCACCCACTAATCCCATGACACCAAAGATTGTGTTGAGACCAGTCCAATATATTGAGACGGTGTCACACCCCCCTCCTGGTACACAACCGACTGCTTCTCCCGCTACTTATGCTCACCCTCCTCCCACGAATACTTAGGGAAAGGCACACAAATCCTTGGAAGAACCACATCCTCCTCCTACATGTACTTTATGCGATGTCCAAGGCCATGCGACACAAAATTGTCTTGATTTTCCAATCCTTCACCCACACATGCGCACATTAGTCGAAAACGATGACGCTCAAGTTTTCAACATATTAACCATACCTGGTGTCAAAAATAAATCACCACGAACCAACCACCACACATTAAATACGGAAGATCCCCCTGATCTATCCCAGCACCACTTTCATGATGATGGAAATATCATTGAGACTGCCACTGGTTTTACCCATTCCATTTAGTCCACGGTGTGGAATCGGTTCTTCCCATTGAATGCCAAATTTCGTCACTCTTCACTGCCTTCGAAATTATACCTAATACTTCATCGTTGGAAGAACACCTAATTATGCTTGAACAAACTGATGAGGACCTTCGTGTTGCTTTGCAAATGATCAAAGCAAATAAGACCCGATCAGAGTCCCATTATGACTCCCACATCCACCCACGCACCTTTAGCGAGTGGGGCCTCATCCTCGTCTATGACCAAGCCCATGATGAGACTAGCAAAGAGAAGTTTGAATCCATGTGGCATGGCCCTTATGTCATCCATTGATGTCTCGACAAGGGGGCATACCTCCTTGCTGACTTTGATGGTCACCTCTTGAAGAATCCCTGCAATGGGATCTACCTCAAGATATTCTATGCATGAATTCAACCACCCTGCATACCCTTGTATTATAGTTTTTTCTTTATTTTTTTGCATTGTTTTTACCATGAGTCTCACAATTTGTTTCCTTGGTTTTTCCAGATGGATCCTACCTTGCCTTGCTATGTTGGTTTCGTTGACGGCGTAAGTAGATGGTCTCCTAATCTTTCCTCGGTTGTGTGGGTCATTTATTCCCCGTCACATGATTCGATCCATATCGACGGAATGTGTGTTGGTATTGCTACCAAGAACCAGTCTGAGTACGATGATGGCGCTAGTATCCTGACCAACACCCTTCACTTGGGTATTTGTCGCCTTGATGTCTTTCTAGACTCCCAACTGCTTGTCACCTAGTTTAATAGTTGCTACCGTGTACGCAATCCCTGCCTCTTCACAAAGTTCCTACGCACTAGACAATTGGTTAGCCATTTCGAATCAATTTCATTCATGCATGTTCTCAAAAGTCTCAATAGTGTATCAGACCAAATGGATAATGACGCTCTAGAGTGGCACATCAATCATTGTATATAGGAAATAAACTACATCATGCATCATATAGGCATAGTCATCATAATCAAAAGAGACTCATAAAAACCCATAAAATTACAAAAATATGCATCCACGTGCATTCATATAATATCATCATGTTCAGTACAAAATGAGAATATCCACATGCTTTCTCATCAAATCATACATATCATACAAAAATCCCCATGCTTAAACACATTGGGGGCAACATCACAAGTTTCTATTCCGAGTCATCCTCCTCTGACTCTATGTTCTCCTTAGTGTCCTCCTCCTCATTTGAGCTCTCCTCTTCCATCGGCACCTCCACCTATGTCGTTGCTCTCACATACTCAGCAACAACCGTGATCCTCCTCATCAGAGAGATCCACTTCGGAGGAGTTCTATAGGACGTGACGATCAGACCCTCGTCTAGGTATGACCACCCATCGTTGCTGAATCCCTCTAATAGTTGTTCCACGTCCAGTCGTAGTGAGTCCAATGTAGCACTCAGTCGCCTCCTTTTTCCGTGAGCATGTGGATCTAAGCCCTCCACCCTTCCTTTGGGCTGCATCTTCACATGCACATAGTATGTCATTAATATATATCATATGTATGATCAAGCTACCACTATGCTAGCAAACTATATATGGCTGAAACCACAAACAACCATGTATACATATTGTTTGGTCCCCAGAATTGTCCTGGAGGTCGAGGTATCTATGCATCTCCCTGGTAGTCCATCCCCGTGTATGGATAGTCCTCTATGAGGATAGGAAGTTGTTGCCAATGTGAAAAAATCTCTCTAGTAAATAAATGCCCCACCAAGCCGCCTCCCTCCCTGATCATCATCTTGCACCAGCGCCTCATGTGAGGCTCACGAGGTCCCCCGTCACGCATCGTCAAATGTGGTCGAATTGTCAATAGTCACTCAAAGAAGAATAAGCACAAAAAGGAGGGGAAACAAAAATCCCCATCCACCAGACTATCCTGGTTCATCCCATGTCAAACAGCTATCAAGTACATCTGGGCCCACCCATAGTAGGTGCCCCTCAGCACACTCTCGATCATCAGTACTTGGTTGCCCAAGATCTTGTGAAGACCTTTAATTCCTAGTATCCACAACACCATTACTGCCACTGCCTGAATCTCTAGACTCTCGATGTCACACACCAAAATGCATTAGGCATGTGCATAATTTGAGGCATAGTAATGCATGGCAAACAAGTCATTCATCAAAATCCCCCTTGGGATTTTTGGTGAGATATCACCGATATTGCCTAGCAATGGGAGGTCAGTCAAAAAGTACACATCTCATAGGGTGATCTCCAGCCACTCATCTTGTATGATGAAACACTCAAGTCTCAATCTTAAAATCTCACTAGCTTGTTTAGCAATATCTTTGCTAAACGAAGCAATAGGATATGGAAGAAATTCAACAACCAACATCGAGCGAGCATATCTTGTACTAACCCATCCTCCTCCACCTCATCTCTGAGGTCCCTGATATCTCGCTCTCACCACCTGACTCGAGCCATCCTCCACATCCAAAAAGTCCCTATCATACCCAGTTACACAAAATTTTCCATTATGTGCTAGGTCGCACCTCTCGGGGTTTTTTGTGCGACCCAAGTCACACAAAAACACTTGACAAGTGTTACCTGACTCACGCATGTCTCTTGAACAGGTGCGACCCAGGTTGCGCCTGTCTCCCTTACAAATGCGACTGGATCACAGTTTCCTACATTATAGGTGCAACCTAGGTTGTGCCTTTTCCCTCAAAAAGTGTGACCCGACCCCACAAACCCTTCGGGCTCAACCATGGCCTATAGAATGATCAAATGCAAAAACTAACCACTAAAATTGACGGATTTGGTGAGATCTCTTACCTACAACTCATAGATTGGAAAACCGTCGATCCAATCGGAAGAAATCAACAGTTGTGCTCTAGGGTCCTCCAATCCAACTCAATGCTACACAGTGAAAATGACATGTTTCATGTGTCCCCCCTTGTTTATAGCCCTCCATTTGGTCCACTTTTTCTTCCATGCACCACATATTCATATGGCTTCCGTTATTCATGTTGTTCGCATCACCGGTTACAGTTTTCCTTCCTCTGTATACTTCTGAGACCCATGTCTCGTGCTCTCTCTATATTTTTTGGGGCCATTTCCTGTAGTTACCTCAATTTGCATGCCACCATGCAAATCAAACCTTGTATATATTGGCATATTCACAAGCCATCTGCTCCATCCATACTGCAAACTTGGCCTTATTTTACCGCCATTCATCGTCTCGCAAGGAGGCCCCACCAGTGTTCCACTATTATTTTTTATTATCCATGTTCACACCATCATCCCTTTTGGTACATCGAACACTTCCTCCTTGCTTGACTAACCATTATGGAGTTTCTGTTAATCTCTTTTCTGACTCTTTAAAGAATGAATAGATTTTCAAGCATGCTTGCTTCCTTTCATGCTCGTTAAAGTATTTGAAAGGGCATCGGTGTGGCCTCGTTTCTCTCCTAATTCAGACTATGTGGACTATTTAAAGAAAGGATCACCCTAGCACCTTCCAACTAGGAATTGTTACCCTTGTATTGTGTCAGACGAAATATATGTCGTAATAATTACGTTGCAGTGCAGTTGCCCAACTATTTACTTATCAATCCGGGGTACGTAAACTGACGAAGCACGTGCACTGTTTGTGCAGGACTGAAGTAGATCTAATCTAACTCAATCTAATTTGCTGAAATCAAATTAATCTAGGAAAGCATTGAAACACTAACTAGGAAAGCATTGAAATTGCGTAAGAGAAATACAACATGTGAAGAGTTTAACAAAAATGACATAAGTGAGCTCACATCTACAAATCAATAATCAAATGACAAACATGGAAGCATGATAATGAAAGCTTGAATCACATTAAGAATCTCAAATCAAAGACTAATCTAACAAGTACAAAATCCAATCCAATCCACTTCCATTACAACCCTCCTACAAGCTTAATCTAACTTAATTACAACTTCATCTCTTAATAATTATCCCCCCCCAAATGAAGAGAGAGCACTCTCTTTTATACATGAAGGAAATAACCATCTCATAATGAGAGATCCACTATCCACTCAACCACTCAACTACTTTCCTATTATTACAAGATATGATCCCTTCAAATCCTCCACATATCTTTCACAAATTCTCCACATATCTCTCAACCAAATCTCCATGATCTTCTCCTTAGAATATTCTTTGCATAACTATCTCCTTGAAATGATGGAGGAGATATACGTGAATTCTTTTCTTTGGATTAATCCTTCACATATTCCTACACATTACAAAGCTCACACATAATTGAGATATATATATGAAAAACATGTATATTTTCTAATATTTAACCATAAATTCACTTATAATACTAAAATGAATAAAGTGGAAAATAATAATGTAAAACCCACAAATATGTATGGAAATGGTATGATAAAAGGTTAATGGGGCGATGAAATGTGAGGAATAACGAGAGATAAAGTGGATGAAAAGGGGACATTTTTGAGTCCTGACATATTGTTTTATGCTTTTTTGGACATTGGGACCGTAACTTACTAAAAATCCCACTATGCGTTGTATTTAAGCTCTTTTCTAGCCATCTCATAAATAAAATATCGTCGAGAAAACCTGGTTTCATTCATGCTCGTAAAAGTATTTGAATAATTGTCCAATCAGTATACGTTTAACCTTTTTCATCTTGGTTGGACTACCTATGAAAAAAAAATTTCTCTGCCCCTTTCAACTAGGAGAGCTCTCCTTTGTACTCTTTTATCCTTTTTCAGACTTTGAGACTACTGTGCAAAAAAGAGACCCATTGGATTCTTCTTCCTATTTTCAGACTCTCTAATGATGAAAACAACATTAAGCATTTTCCATCTTGGGCTCGACAAAAATCCACAATATAGTATCATATTGAGCATAATTATATCCCTTCTTTGAGCTCCTTAAACTATGAAGAAGGCCCAAACGGTGCCTTTTGGTGCCCACATATATTGCATATAGTCTCCCATTATGGAAGCATTCCCCCCATTGGGTTGTCTTTGTTCAAAGTAATTTGTAATGAATCTCCCTTGGATCCCGTAGATATCACTTGTTCAGTACCTTCCCCAAGTATCTCCCCATTGCAGTCATCTCCTCGGTTCCACAACTATGATTCCCTCCCCATGAGTTAGTATCATCTGCTGCCAAGTCACTCCTTCCATCCTACTATGAACAAAAGAAGTTTGAGTCCCCCATACTCCTCTGCCCCTGTTTCCCCTTCAATGTCTTAGTCCCCTTATTTTTTCATATCTATGGTTTTTCCCCTCGCGCTTTTATCAAGGAAACCTCATTGCCTTGGTAGTTGCAGGTCTCCCTCTGTCAACGTCAAAACATCTATTCCAAAGGATAGACCCAGAGGTACATGTATCCTCGTTTCATTCATCTCATTGGTGAGTTCCTTGGACCACTTGAAAGGAGTCCTGAGTGCCTTTTGGGTTGGTTGTGTCTCATGTGCTCCATTTCAAATCCATCATCACACCGTTGAGATTCCTACAGGGTATTGGTTCCTTCATTATTTGGTCGAAGACCCCAGTTGTCACCTGAATCTACCAATTGGTGACTCTATTTTGGCACCGATACAGATTCATGTCCCTTGTAATTTTCAGTTTGCGTTGGCGATACTGTTCGAAAGCCCCTCGATATCATGCTTCCGTATATTTCCAGTACCTAATGTTGTTTATTGTACCTCATAGATTATGACTCTCATTCATTGAGTCCATACATTTGTGTACACCTCAACAGGTAGTCGAGCATCAGTTGTTGTGATTTTGCATTCCATGAGAATGTCATTGTTCCTATGTACCAGTTCTTCATATCATTATATGTATTCAGCCTCCCATTGAGGCCACCATTATGTACTTCCAGTTGTATGTATTAATCAGCTCCAATTATTTGAGCCTTGATATCCATTTGTATATTGATACATTGATACAAGCATGGGTATTCCCGCCTCATCCATATATATGTCTGAGATTATATGTACCTCATATATTTTCAAAAGCAATACAAATCCAAATCCACTTTAGTTCGAATGAGGAAACTCTAACTCTTCCACAGTTCCCTCCGGTTTCTCCAATGTTGTCACTATGTCTCCCTTGATCCTATGATGTATGTCGACCATACAATGAGCCTTTTTCCTCACACATCAGTGGGCAATCTGTTAACACTAAAAATTGTGCACATATCTCTATATGGTCCAAACCATAATTATACATCACAGTCCCACCATTATTCCCTTCATTTTGACTTTCACAACTAAATTCCACCAGAAATGGTCCAAACATTATTATTCCTTCCCCCAAAATACAGGGAAGTTGAGCATTTATTGTGACATATCTCCACTCTCTCCAAAAAGGATTAAAAAACCCTAAAATGAGAATGGGTAAAAAAACATGGACAAATACCATGCACGATAAAATACCATGGGTCAAAAAACCTTGGATCACCTTATAAATACATTGTGAAGGTATCCCCACAAACATTACATTGCATTCCTTAATTTTTCAACTTTTCATCATATTCCCACATTTTTTCCATCACATCATTTAGCCACACTATCCCATGTTGCACATCGATTTCTCTCTCGGCAACCCTTAATCCCTTTTTCAGTGAAAACTCCTTGTTGGAGATACATAAAGACTAGGATCGTGTGGAGCCTATGGACCATTTTCTCAAATGGTTGCAGTGGCCCATTTTAAAGGTATTTTTTGTTTTATTGCATTAGTTAGATTAAATATTAGTGTTGTTGTTATTGCTTATTGCTACAAGTCGAGGTTGAGAAATCCCTAACACCATGAACTCTACCCTTTGATCCGACTGATTTAGGGTATGTGCTTTAGCACGTAGTAGGGGTGAAATCCCCTACTACAATTTGGATAGAACCTTGAAAGATATTTTAGGATAATAATTATGTACAAAGTCGTGAGTAATAAACTGATGTAAGAGAATAGATTATAAAAAACTCTTGATTTTAAAATAAAAAAATAAAATAATACCACATATACCGTAAACAAGTGATTTTATCTGGAAACCTTTAACTAAGAAAATTGGCAATCTTATATATAATCCTCTTACTTGTTGTATAAAAAAAAGGGTTAAAAATACAATAGTTAAGTATTTTACAATATCATTCAACCCTAATAAACTAACTAAGATTGACTACAATCATTAGTACAAAATTTATAATTTCGACTATGTTACCCGAAAGGTTTTAATGACATTCTTTATAAGTTAAATCCTTTGAGGATGAGTAAGGTTGAAGCTATTTGTAAGATTTCAAAATACGATATTCTAATTTTATACAGTCTTATTTGTGATCTCTTTGGGTGATGATAGATACATTCTATTATCTCTGCATCTTATCTACTTTAGCTAGAAGATGTCATTTTGTACTACGGCCATTAATTTGGCATTTTGTAGTTGCACTCAAGGCGTCATTATTGGTATTAGGAATGATGTGCCATTTTTGTAAAAAAATTATATAGTTATGGGATATTTTGAATAAATTTACATTCCTTTGGAGATGTATAATGACTTGTTTATAGCTCAAATTTTAAAAATATTCTGTTGTTTTTTATTATTTTTTTATCTTGATATTGTGTGATGATAACGAATGATTACAATGATGATTACTAGAGTTACATTGGCTCTTTGATTTAAATCTTTCATCAAAGATTACAAATAATTGTTTATACAACTTTAGCTAAGAATATTTTTTAAACCATTTTAGTTGCTTGAAAAACAATATAATGTGTCATGTGTTTATCTATATAGTATTTTGCAGTGATTGTATAGAAGGGTTGATTGACAATGAATTTTTTTAACTGGAGAATAGCCAAATAAAACAGTTTATTTTAATGAAATCGAAATTTTAATTAAATTTAAAATATTATTACTCAATTAATTAAGAAATAGTTTGAAATTAAAAATTATTAATTAATTAAAATAAATGAAGAGTATGAATACATTTTTTAGTAATCACGGCATTGACATATCGTTCAATATTTCCATGGACAAACAAACTTCAATGATGATTAACATACACAACACATTTTATATACAACATCAACACCAATTCCATATGAGCATACATAATATACATTAAGGTTAATCTCAAAATCAATATATGTGTCAAATATAAATGTGCCATCTCAATTAATTTAAATGTGATACATCTCAAAATTAGTTTAAAAACAAAAAACACTAATAATATAAATCATTAACAAACAAACAAACAATATAATATTTCATAAATAAAACAAAATCAAAATCAATATGATATAGAAATAATATATATATACATATATATGATAATAACAAAATTAATGTGTGTGTGTTAAAAATACATCTCAAATCAAAAATAAATGTGAAATAAATGTGCAAAATATATATCGTAACAATCAAATATATGCATGTGATCAAATATAATTGTTATAAGGTAGTTGGTCCACCACAAGAGTCAAAGGCATCGGTACCTCCATAATCAAAGTTGGAGGAATGATCATTGCCTCTACCACTAGATCTAGAAGCATCAATACCTCCACTAGATAAAAATGTACTATAAAGTAACCGGTATATCTCTCCAAAAAAATCCATATCACTTTATGAGACTATCTTGGCTAAATCACCAACATTTGAACTAGTTGTTACAATTGGTGGGTTTCCTATTGGAAGATGAGAGGGTGGCCAGTCAGCTAGTGGAGGAGGATATGGTTGTTGGTTAGCTCGATGATGAGGAGAGGGTGGTTGATAAGCTCTATGAGGAGGAGAGGGTAGTGGGTCAACTTATGGAGAAGAGGGTGGTGGGTCAGCTCGATGAAGAGGAGAGGGTGGTAAATCGACCTATGGAGGAGACAATGGTTGGTTAGCCTATGGAGGTGGTCCAACACATGGAGGAGAGGGTAGTCAATTGACCTGTGGAGGAGGATGAGGTGGAGGATCATAAACTGAAGAAAAATAATCAGATGAAGAAGATCGATGACAATGGAAACTCGTCCTCTTCTCAAGCAGTCTAATTGCACTAACAATGTGACACATCAAAATGCATCATATCATGTGGAATGGCTGCCCATATATCCCATATCTCGTATGATATGGATAGCTAGTATTGGGTGCATTCCCTGTTGATCTATCAGTGCACATAACTAATCTGACACCTCCTAACATAATCTATGATCTGGCATATATCACAAGCCTTGTCTCTATAACTGAGGGATCTCATCAACTTCAACCATATCCTCATCAATATGGGGAGGTTCCTTCCCATCATATGTGTCAATATCTATAAAATATTAGACAACAGTAATTAGACAATTTAAATAAAATGTTACAATAAATAACATGTGCATTAAATAAGCTGATAAAATTACATGATGCTAATATTACCTTAGGAAACTAGCGGCTTATCTAGAGTAAATCAAATCTTCTAACATCCTCACCTATCCATCCTTGCATACAAGTTGTTGTTCAAGATAAAGCACCCTTGTAACCTAGGGTCTGGGGTTACCAACTTACTACTAACTTGCAGACAATCATCTTTTTACAGGGAATGGAAAGAGAATAGGAAGAAAATCTTGCCTTACCCGATTAACGACGGTTGATCCAAGATTTTTCTTCTCTCGCTCCACTCCTTTCCAAAGCTTCTAGGGATGTACCTCTTCACCTGCAAAGAACAAATCCTTCAAGTAATATCTCATGCATATATATATATATATATATATATATATATCATAGGTTAGATTAAAAGCATATTAATGATATAAACAAACATATTCATTAACCAATACACATCAAATATACACAATACGATATTGGAAGAAGAATTCTCTTTATTAATAATCGATGAATAAGATAAGAATACAACCCAGCTTCTAAGACAAGGACTCCTCTACAACCAAAGGACTCTGACTTCTACTGCTCTAAGACTCTGAAGGTATACCACCAGCATAAATTTGCTCTCCCAAAATTGATTGATTATCCCCCACCCCAAGGCCTCTATTTATACTTTGGGAAATAGAGTGGTTTCGAAGGTTGGGATGGTTGATATGGTTGGGATAGGTATGGATTAGGCCCCAACTAATCTCATCTAATCTCGATTTATATTTTTTAATGTCGAATTAAGGTATACACGAGTATTAATATAGGAAACTCACATACGATACGCGAGTTGCTCAAAGGGAACTCGTGCATGCAAGTATACGCGGGTTGCAATGCAAATACTCGCGTATGATACGTTAGTTGCAATGCATATAGTTGCGTATGTAACCCAAAACTCATAATAAAAATATACAAGGCTGGTTTGAGGATAATGCATCAAAGGTCATGCCCATCTATAGTGTTTTGGCCACTTCAATCCACATTTGTCCTTTTGTGTACCAACATGAGGAATGTCGGTACTCAGATGGAGAAGTGCCATTTTGGCTGATAACATATGCCCCCTAATGTGCGAGGTCAGAGGGAAGCAATGGCCAAAATACATTATAATCATTATCTTGGAGAACTCATAAGTCCAAGGAAGCAGAGGAAGTACCTGAAACAAATACATATCAATGTCATATACAAAATCATATCTGAGGATGCCATGTTCAATATACTGGAACACTAGCTCCTTTACAATATATGAGTACATCATATGATACAGGTACAAGACCACATATATTAAAAAGGTAAATCGAAGCCACAATATACAATAATGATGAGTCCTCAAAAATCTGGAAGCTGTGTAGGTCAACACAACACAATCTTGCGCAACTTAGGTTATAGATGTGAACCTAAGGTCTTCATTAAAATCCAAAGGAACCAGTACAATCCAGGCCATGTGAATAGATATGTCAAAGTCAAACATGGAAAGGATTCAACAGATTGTCAATCAATAGGTGATAATTGACAACTGAAGCAAAGGAATTCACCAATGATGAAAGTGAATCCTAGGGTACCATCGTCAAAACTCTAGGTCTTCATCTTCAGGAAATACTTATGAGAAACAGTGTTGTGATGAGGAAGGAAATAGATCCTTCAACGGATCACAAGAGTGACTAGGAAATGGATAAAGGAAGATAGACACAAGTGATATCAGATAGGATAATGATGGAATCATGATAATAAGCAGAAACAGGGATAAATCCTTGAACAGTGAGTACGACACAAAGATGACCCAAGGCAGCTTTTAAATTTGTAGATAGGACAACTAGACTTGTCTGTCATGTAGGAAACGTGATTAGATTCCCCAGGCATAAATGACAAGTGGAGGAGTAAGAAACTCGAAGTGATAGTTGAACTGAAAGTGTACACTGAGACATGAGTATCGAAAAGTTCAGAGAGTTCTATGTTCAAGGAGGACATGCTACCACCAACTGTAACCCAAAAATAAAACTTATTCCTTATCTTTCCTGTTAAATTTTAACAACTCTAGGTAAGTCAACTTAGGTCTCTCTTCATTTTTTACAAGCTTGAAGAGAAGAGGGAATAATGCTTGATAATTTCACTTATTCGTGGATTTTACAAGCCCGAACTAGTACAGGCTCACTTGGTGTTTTCATGTTTAGAGAGTCTGAGAACTCCAAAGAAGACTCTAGGGGGGTCCTTTTTCGTCCAATTTAGTCTCCTGAAACCGAAAAAGTATAAAACATATCTCAAAAGAAATCTCTTAACTTCCAAAGAAGAAAAGGTGAACATTTTTCATACTTAGTCATGGAGGTCTGAACTTAGGTTAAATTACCACCTACCCAACGCTCCTTCAAGAGCAACTTATAGCTTGAGTTTTACGAGTGTGAAGGAAAGCAAGATCACTTGAAAAGATCCATTTGAGTACTAGGAATGGGGCTTACAACAGTAAAATAGATGTTTTGTTCTTGTTGTTTAACGATCATGACAAAGACATAAATTACGCTCGGAATATTTTTCATGTTTAGGTCCAGAGCACGAAAAAGAGAAAACTAAGCTCATATCGGGTGTTCCTTTTCCGTAAGTTTAGTCCCTCGGGTCCGAAAAAGTGATAAACCTATGCCTGAGAATACTCTTCTCAATTCCGTAGAAAAGAGAGTGATCCTTTCTCGTATTATTCCACATGGTCCAAGAAAGAGATAACCTACCACCAATGTGGATGCCCATTAACATATTCTTAACGAACCTGAATGGACAAGTTTACTTGGAAATCAAGTCTATTTTGGGGAGTTAGACCTGAGCCTAAAGAAACTCCATAAGGGCGGGGAGCCTTATAAAGGGGATAGCTTGTAAAAAGAGACCAAAATGAGGCTCAATTTGGCATGAAAAATAGCTAAGAAGGCTCCCCTGAACCTACAACAAATGCGGCATGAGTACCAAAAGACAATAAATGTGTTCTAAGCTAGGGTACTCATGTTAGGAAAGCCCTATCCACGGAAGAACAATGATATAGACAAGGTACTAATGGTTGAAATATCATATTCCATGGTCAAAGTAGTAATCCTAGGGTTAAAGCAGATTAAGTATAAATGCAAAAATGAATATAAATGATCAAAATCCTATCCTATATGAGTGAAAAACGACTTTGAATAACCTTGGACGTGTTTCATTAGGTAAACATGACATGGCATTAGTTTGATTTTAATAAAAATTACAAACTATAGGTTAAAAACCCACTTTTTGAAATAATTTCTATAAATAGTGCAAAAATAGAAATCAAATTCACCATTTCATATTTTTACCCAATATAGACAAGTTTTACCTCTGCCTTCAATTGCTCAGTATGGTCAAACTGCTAGACGATTTTCCAATCCGCAAGTGCCAAGTAAAGCAGCTCTCCATGCTCTTTCATTTCATCCAAGCAAATTTTTAATTTTATTAAAAATTTGATGTTTTAAGCCAGTTTTAAGAAGGTTGCGTTGTATACGTGGGTATGCAACGTAGACAGTCGTGTACACGCATTTTACACACGGCTTGCCAAAAAGCAACTCATGTATGATACGCGACTTGTCCAAAGGACAGTCGCGTATACTGCGCGACATAGGAAAAGGATATTTAGGGCCAAAATCAAAGTTTTTTAAATGAATTTAATGTTTGAAAATGGCTTTATTGATAGGATGAAACATGGTGTTGGAGTGGAGGGAGAGGGAACATGAAGATATGGACCAAGATGCTCTTCGAAGTGCCCCCACGGTGCATGCATTGCAGCAAAGTGGGTTGCTTAAATTATTTTGTACCTCACGTATGCGATCCAATGTCCACTTACTGGAGTTTTTTTATAAACTACTAGGATCATGATCTATGTGCATTTGACCTACAAGGTGAGATTCTAGATATTACACTAGAAAACATCTATTTCATATCAGGTTTGTCACGACGGGGAGCTCCTGTCAACTTGGAAGGTACCGGTAGGGGCGGTGACCTTCTAAGTGTTCAAAACTACATTGACACTTACTGTGCGCCTGGTACTCAAAAAAGGGGTACTTGCATCCCTATTGTTCATATTCACAGCTTGCCATTACAGGCGTTGGTAAGCACAATAGTGAGGCTTGCAGGATCATCATCACTTCATCTTGCAACTCGAAACCAAATGAGAATTGCAGTGGAATGTCTACAAGGAGCCTTATTTGACTGGTGCTCAGGAGTAATCCCGATAACGAAGAAGCAACTCTCTGACTACAAGATAGGCTGATGAAAAAATTCGGTTATTCTAGCATATTGGTGGCCTTTTTCTTTCAGAGAGTGATCGGTCTCAGTCCCGCAGTACCTCTACCAGCTTTCTCTCCCCGTCAGCCCAGAATGAGTAGGTGGGGATAAATCTTCCTTCGCCATGGCGGCGGTGGATCGGTTCAGAGTGTGTATGATGATGACTTCTACCTATGGTGGGAGCAACAGTTACCAGCACTGGAGCAGTATCCATATGCTGGGATGGATTTTCGGGGTGACAATGACCTTGTCCTCCCTCCTGGAGGAGTATGGGGAGCGTCAGGTATTTTGGTTTTTCAAGTTTTTAAATTTTTATGAATTTTAGTCATAAATATATATACATATGTATAAGAGTTGTAATCCTTTAAATGTTTAAAAATGCAGATATTGGACCAGTCCACCCTGTTGGGAATCCTCGTATGTATGTGCGACCAGTGGCAGGAGAGGATCATGGTTTGATTAGGGTTCTTGAGGGGAAGCTGGCAAGGATTACCCAAAGAGTACCTACTTGTATTGAGCAGATCCCTGTCGTTATGCAGGAACTAGTGGTTGGTATCCCACCTATCTGGATACGCCTTATGAGAAGGGTAGCCAGAGCAGACCTTGTTTACATAGATGTCGTTGAGGCTACTGCAGCTGAATAAGCTAAAGAAGCCCGAGAGCAGGACGACCAGGATGATCAGGGTGTCTAGGGTGGTCAAGCTTAGACCTGGGAGCATTTTATGGATTACGATCCAAATTTTGTATATTTTTTGTATATTACACAGTTATGACTAGATCTGAGGATCAAAAAACTCGACCTATCTATATGGACATATACTCACATATATATATATATATATATATATATATATATTGTCAGTTTATTTACATGTGTTTTTTGCAATGCATATGTTGTGTATTTTTATGAAATATGTGTTAAGTGAATCCAAGATATAATTCGCATATGCATCAATTAATGAATTTTGATTTCTTGGAATATGATTAAATGTAATAAAATCAAAATTTCTTTCCAATAACCTAACTTGCATAAACTGACGTAGTAGAATAGGGTTTCGCATCTGATAAGCTTGATTGAGCTAGGAAACTACCAGTTGAGAGTCAAGCCTGAATTCTAGCTGGGTAATGCCTCGTGACAAGGCGTCCCATAAAAGCTTAATGATAGCCCTGTACTTGGCCACATTATTGGTAGCAGGACCTAGGCAAGCGCCTCCAGAGGCAACTAGTTGTCCTGAGGGTGAGTAAATAACCCATGCGACCGAAGCCAAGTTGCAAGTGTGACGACTACCGCCATATGCAAAACCTACGAGCCACTCAAAAGACATATGTAACAACCAACAGATGATATAAGAACACAAACTGATAAACTATTGTACATAAAGTTACATCAATAAAAATAAAAGAAAAAGTGCTTAGCCTAAGCATAGTACTTTTTCAGGTAGAGCCCATTTCTAGGCTCAGGAAGCTTATTTCCCTCGAAATCAGTTAATTCATATGCGCCTTTATTCAAAAATTTTGACATGACATAAGGTCCTAAGCACATAGACTTGTATTTCCCTGCCCCTAGGGGTTCTTTGTCTTGATCCCAAAGCAAGACAAGCTCCCCTTCAGAAAAAATACTAGGTTTGACCGATTTATCGTACTGATTTTTTACCCTAGTTTTATGAGCCTCATTTATTTTCAACGCATCCCTACGTTGTTCATCTAGATTTTCTAAGTGTAACAAACATTCTTCTAGCTCAGTCGTATCATGTAGCACATGAATAGCAATCTTTAAAGATGGGATTTCACATTCAACCAGGGTTACTGCTTCCACCCCATGAACGAGTTGGAAAGGAGAAAACCCTGTGGCAGTTTTCACATTGGTCCGATAAGCCCAAAGTGCAGGATACAGCATGATGTGCCAATTTGAACAGGATGCGTTAATATTATGCTTGAGAATAGTCTTCAAGGTCTTATTTACTACCTCGAGTTGACCATTCACTTGCGGGTATAAAGAAGACGAATGTTCTTGTTTAAACCCTAGCATAGTGGCCAATTCAGTCATCATGTTGTTTTGGAAGTGACTGCCATGGGGTAAGTCAAGATTTTCTTCCTATTCTCTTTCCATTCCCTGTAAAAAGCCGATATGCTCCAAGTTAGTAGTAAGTTGGTAACCCCAGACCATAGGTTACAAGGGTGCTTTATCCTGAACAACTCAAGTATTGCACAATATTCATGGTATGATCATCCTTACTAGATAGCATCTCTAGTACCTTTGGACTGGCCCTACATGGGAACTCTAACTAGCCCCTCTTAGGTAACATTTTCCCCCACATGCACATATGCACATCGATCCTTGCCTTAGGAGGGTTGTAGTTGAATGAGGGCCCAGTGCATGGAAACCTCTCAAAAAATAAACAAAACAATTATGAAGCAAATGGGATTACTATCCTCCCATCAAACATAGCATGGCAATGACCCAAAGCAAAACAAAATTGTGCCAAAACAATTTAGACCACCTAATACATATAGGTCTCTACACTAAAGAATCTATATAATCTAAAAGGGGGTAGTTAATGTACTACCCATATGAGGTGTGGTGGGCCACTATCATGTCCATACCTAACCTCCTTTACACCAAACGAGTGTAAATCCAACAAGCCGCCAGCAACCTAGAAGCTACAAGGGTGTGTGATTTCCTCATTGACGTGTCTATGAGCATATGCTAGCCAACTCTCTCCATCAACGTCAGGCAGGAGATTGAGGAACTGGGGAAACTCCTTCCATCCTGGATAGCCCAATAATGAAATATATGTCTTCCTTTGTTAGATAGAACCACATATCAAGACATACTCTAAATTCCTACTTGTCATGATCCCATCAATGGATCAACTATCTCAGTAATGTTGTGTTAGCCCTAAGGGATGTTGCCTCGTCATAAAATTGGAGGCCAACAACATACAAGAGATGACGAGTATGATTTGTAATAAGGTGAGGGTACAAATCCATCTCCCTCTCTTTGACCTCTCAATCTGATGCAACATTGTACTAGCTTGCCTACCCATACTTCTATCATCATCGTTGTTGTCTCATATTAACACATAATGTTCATTACACACACACACATATATATATCATTAAAAAAATGTGTTAAAATATTTTTTTCCAAAGCAATGTAATAGAAGTAATTAGTGCACCTTAAAAATAGTAATGCACCATTTAAGGTGCTTAAAAATATTCAACACGCTGCTAATGGTGCATAAAATTACCTAACGCACCAAACATATTGCGCACAATTATTACACCACGTAACAATTTGTGGTGTTTTTTTGTGATTAACATTGGTGCATATTTATCACAACACATTGATATTAATGGTGCACTTATAATAGACAATCACATTGGAAGCAATGTGTACCTATTGGTTTGCACCAGGGTTCAAAATTGAAGCCATCATGGCCCGTTAAAGGGCTCCCAGACTATCTCAGAAGTAGCATTTAAAAAATTATCGTCACTTAAAAATGCAGTTTTTTATTTTTGACAGTTTAAAAAAAATGTTGAAATTGGATTAAAACTTCATTACAAGGGTTGTCATAAAAACTACATGTCAACCATTAATTTTATTCCCATGCCATACATACTCTTGAAGGCTTATGGAGTTATGGTTGCATACAAATTTACCATTGTACCAGGATCGTGGAAATCTACCAATATACCACTCGGTTCATTATTTACTTCTACCACTCAATTAATAAGACATATACTAGTAAAACCCATGATCATGTCGAGCTTTCTAGGTATATGTGAAGCTTCCATAGGCAAAAAACAAACCTAAGTTCCAGTATCTTTGGCTTTTGTATAAGAGTAAGTGAGAAATACATAGATATCAGGATTGAAAAGCGTTCTGAAGTTTTATTCACATCCTCTGCCTCATGGGAAAGGGCCAGTAGCTCTAGTTCCTATATCAAAAATGGAAACAGTAAGGAGGTGTGTGGGATAGAGGATTTATAATTGGGTATCTCTTTGTATGTTATGCCTTCATTGTTGCACCTAGATATGGAGCTGGTGGATATGGTGCTTGGTCAAGCGCCTTTTTCACTACTGCTACTTTTTTGGGACTCGATATGCTAGAATGGGATCTTCCCCTGTAGGTTATGTGTTTGGGACCTCACGAAGGAATGCTACAGGATATTGAATAGGAAGGGGAGCTAGGAAAGGTTCTTATGAATCTACTCGCTTCATGTCTATGACCGAAAGCTCTACAATTTTATTCGGGACTGAAGAATCTATCACTTGGTCAATTGTCTTTGCTAGTGAAACAAATCAATCTGCTTATACTTTTGGATTAATTGGATAAAAAATTACCGATACTGGTACCTTTGCTTCCATGGCTACTAAATCTGCAATAGAATCTGTGAACTTTCGATCTCGATTCGAGTCTCCAACTGATCTCCTGCTATATCGACAATGGAAACAACGAAGAGGGGGTAGCGGGCTTTCTTCTTTCGCTGGTAGAAGCTTCCATGGACGTCCAGCCTGCTGAGGACAAAGACGGTGAAGGAGATCATGGCACCATGTCCACGATATTGGAGCCCATCCGCGTCAGGCTCTTGAGGTGAGCCTACGATCTCCTTCATTTTGTTTTCTGTCATTTTGTTTTATGTATTTCATGGCAGAAGGGTGCATACTTAGAATGAATTTTGCATTGAGTTTTAATTATTTTGCAATTTCTATTTCCACCGTATTATTTCCCTCTCCTCCAATGGTTGTGAGTCTAGAATAAATCAGTATACTATATGCAATTCCTAATAAGTAGTGTTTTGCATTTGAGGAGTAGATTTGATATAAAAATGAAGAGTACAGGGGAGATGTAGTAGATCATGGGGTATATGTATGTGCTACTGCATGTAGACATTATGGCAGATATAACATTTTTTTTGTGCCAATGTTCACCAAATGCATGTGTATGGCATCCTCTTCTCCTTTGTACGCTTGGAAATCTTCGTTATAATCCTACTAGACCTCAATCATTAATCAATGATTGAATATGCGTCTTTGTCAATTTGGCCAAGCAAGTGAATAGATGTATTGTGTGAAGGAAGGGGCAAGGGTCAGTGTCCACTACATGCACTAAAAAGGAAGGGAATAACAGAATTGGTTGTAAACTAGGTTTATGTATCTGATTCTCCAAACCCTAGAGTCTTCACATGACCCCACACACATATTTGTGGGTAGATCTGCTACTACCCCAATACAGTTACCTTGAATAACAAGGTTGGTACCTACAAACTCAAATAATTTTTCCTTCATAGAGGCTTGTTGATATTGTAATATGCAACTTAAGCCCATCCCCATTAACCGAAGACAAACCCATCGATGAATTATAAAAAAAATTGCAGTGTTGAATCAAATGAATAGGGGATTTGATAGATAAATTTTGGAATTTTTTGTTTAAAAAAAATAGAATATTTGGTAGATGAATTTTGAAAGTGTTTCCGACATATGTGCAGTCTCAAGTTTCACTTTCTTGAAAGTATAAAAATAGATTTTTTTTTTTTGGGGGGGGGGGGGGGTATGTCAGTTTTAAGATAGGAGATGGGAATAGATGAAATAAGATTGGTAAAAACACTAAGTATATGTTTATTTTGGAGATAGAATAATATAATTTGAAAGTTTCTATTCAAAAATGTCTCTTGTCAATGTAATAATTATAGATTTATTGCTTTCTTTAGTGCTATAAATTTGATTGAAAATATAATACTTTATTTAACACATTTGAAGCGTATAATTAATTTATTATTGTCAATTGAAATGTAATTTTTTTGAAATCCCTTCATCGTTGAAGTTCCACATGAATGTGTACCCTTCTAATTGAAATTAATACCAGCCCTTCAAATTTGATCCATGGTTTGCACCATTTCATTCAATTTAATTTTTTTTTCTTCTGAAATTTGATGCGCCAATAAAACTATAACACATCATTAACAGTTCCTAAAAGAAATTAATACATCATAAATGATGTTTTCATGTTTTGTATACACACTAGGACCTTGAAAATCAAATTTTTTGAAATTCAGTGTGGACTAGCACTTACCCATTGGGTACGATGCTTCACAATAAATATTATGCACCGTAAATTGTGCTTAAGAGATTTATAAATGCACCACAAATGATGTGTTGATATTGGAACATATCGATTTTATATAATAAATTTTGCAACTATTAGTGGTGCAGTATATTGCATATTTTATAGTGTATTATTTTACTCTACACATTGTCAACGGTGTGTAAGTGTTCAACCAATGCATTGGGATTCTATATAAAACATAACAAAATCCCCGCGATGCATCATTTGTAAAGAACACCGCACATTACCAATGTACTTTTTTTTAGAAGGAAAAAAGCATGTCCTTGATATTCATTAATAGAATCAAAGGGCATCTAAAGGTGCCATCCCAGAGCATGGGTTACATCATGTAATGTCAAGGAAGGAGTTATGTTCGACTATATACCAAGGACAAAGTCTCAACACATCTAAGCTGCAAAAAGGGGGGATCAACTCAACTCAAAAAGTACAAACCAATCAGAGTGCAAAGGGTGCAACTGTCCATCCATACCATCTCTACCGTGAACGTATCATCATAGATCTGCTATCAAAATTTGCCTGCTCCGAAACAAAAAAGGTGCCATGAAAAAAGATGGAGAACATGCTCTTGCACCTAGCTCAAAAGAGCTTGCAATTGTCATGAGAGACCAAAAGGCCTTCAAAAAGTTCTGAATAGAAACCCATACCAAGAGTCAAAGAAAGGGCAGTCTTCGATAGACTGTCTGCGAGCTGATTGTGTTCACGATAGATATGGGAGAAGGACAGGTGAATGAAGGAAGTGCAGAGTTTCCTAGTATCCCTACACCAATGATTGAGATCAAGTGGCGAGAGGTCATCAGTGCCTTTTGCCCAATTTATAATGACAGAGGAATCTCCCAAAATGTTAAGGGTGGGTATCCCCATCAACTGAGCAATGTGCAGAAGAGCCCAAAGCCCTATCAGCTCTGCTTTAGTGTTGGTACAAGTTCTAGCCCCTAATGCAAACTCGAAGGAATGAGACTCATTCAATAATAAGTAGATGCCAACTCCTCCTATGTTTTTTGTAGAAGCTCCATCAAAGTAACCACAGGGAAAGACTAGTGAAGGTCCTGAGCCTAAGACTCTGAGCTTCTTAGCCTTTTTACAGTGGGGTCGGTACAACTGAGAGAGATAAGAGATTTGGTTTAAAATGTCAGGACAAACATCTTCTTTCCTTCAAAAATATGAAAATTTCTAGCTTTCCAGATGGCCCACATAATAAGAAAAGGAAGGTAGAAGCAGACAAAGTACTTGGAAAATCTGTCAATCTAGTTCCCCAAAAATATACAGATATTTTCATTCTGGGAAGGAGGAATGAAATGGTACTATCCACTAAGCTGTATAATAATACACTTCCATACAGAACAAGTGCTGAAAATATGTTGAATGTTGTCTTCATCTGTACAGCAGAGGGCACAAATATCAGGCCCAATCCAACCTTTCTTTTGAAGGTTGTCCCAAGTTAAGACTTTATTTTCCAGAACCAACCAAGAGAAACAGCTGATTTTTGTGGGTAGAATGCCAGACCATCTGAGAGCTAGAAGACTGTTACCAGCTGAGGGAGATAGAGTATGAAAAATACAGTCATATACAAGTTTGGAAGACACCGATCCATTTGATCTATTATGTTCCCAGACAAGAGTATCAGACAGAAGGTTGAGCCTGATCCTGCCAAGTTCCAAGCCCCTCATGTAACAATCCCAAGCAGTCTTCCATTCACCAACAATGCAAAGGTCCTCAGCAGTGTACCAATAAGGATGAGAACCCGGTAAAATATTATGAGATTGAGAGAGAGTCGTGATATACAAGTCCTCCAAATATTCTCTGAGTCGTGATATCCAAGTCCTCCATATATTCTAGGATCTGGGGAGATTGAACACCAACTATGGGGTCAATACCCACAAGAACGTCGAGACCATTGCGTACCTGCCAAGACAAACATCTTCCCAACCATGGGAGTGTTTGTAAAAAACATTTCCAGATAAATGAAACCCCACGGTCCTTGAAGTTATTTTCTCTGAGCCATGTTGCCACCGATTTATTCTTTAAATATTTACCAATAAGCACATCATGCCACAACCCCTGGTTTTGTAAAACTATCCAAAAATTTTTGGTTCTTAAGGCGATACTGAACCAATGGATATTTTTGATGCCCCAGCCTCCAAATACTTTCGACCATGAGAGATTCGACCAACAAGATAAATGATATCTGTTTTTTGAGCCTGAGGAGCCCCATAAGAAGGCAAAGGTAATACTTCTTAACTTATTTGTGACAGATGCAGGAATGGGTGCAAGACCCAACCAGTATACCGGAATGTTGGACAAAACTGCTTGAACAAGTATCAAACGGCCACCCAGAGAAAGGAACTTGTGTGACCAGTGTGAAATTCTTCTTTCAAATTTCTGTATCAGCTAGTGCCAGTCACTGACTTTGTACCCCAACGGTTTAAGATAATATCCGAGGTACTTGAACCCTGTGGCAATAGGCTCCATTTTGTACGGTAATACTCTTGCAATATCTGTAAGTGTGTCAGCATCCACATTGTTAAAGAGGAAGCAAGATTTATCAACACTTATGCTCATCCCTGAAGCCTTGAAAAAGGTACTTAAAATAACTTCAAAAGCAATCCATTCATGCAGAGTGCCCGAGCCAAGTAAGATTACATCATCAACAAATAGGAGGTGAGTGAGGGAAAGTGCAGAAGTGATTTTAATACCTCTGATGAGACCATGCTTCCTTGCGTCTGAGATCAAGAGACTAAGACCTTCAATAACTAGGATGAAAAGCAAAGGAGACAAGGGACAGCCTTGTCTAATGCCCCTAGAGGCACTGAAAAACTTTGAAGGAGTACTATTGATCAATACAACAAAATTAGCATAGATGAGGCATCCCATAATCCAATTAACAACCAGGAGAGGCAGCCCAATCTGAATCTGAATGAGTCTAATGAAGGACCAGTTCACCCTGTCAAATGCTTTAATTAGATCCAACTTTAGAAAAAGAGCACTAGTATTCTTGGTTTTCACCGTGTGGAGAGTCTCATGTGTAATGCCTATAGGTTCCACAATCTGGCGATTTTTGAGGAACCCATACTGTTCTCTGGAGATGTGTGTATCCATAAAAGGCGTCAATCGAACCGCAATGACCTTAGAAATAATCTTGTACAGCAAATTGCACAAATATATAGGTCTGAAGTCTGCAAATGTAGAAGGCTTGTCCTTCTTGGGGATGAGGGCAAAGAAGGTAGAATTCAGTGAGGGGGAGATGCAACTAGTGGTTCTAGCCTATTCAACTGCCTTCAGTACTTCACTCCCCATTAAGGTCAAGAAATGCAAGAAGAAATCGACAGGCCAGCCATCAGGTCCAGGGATCCTATCTTTCTTAAAGGATTTTAAAGCTCCTTCAATTTCAGGTAGAGTGACAGGTTCAGTATGTCTGGGGGCATCATCCTGTAAGATCATCTTGGGGTAAAGCATGACAACTTGGAGCTGTGAGAGAAGATAAGTAGACTTATCATCACGGAAGATATGGGAAAAATGGTTATGACCCATATTCTTTAGTGCACTCTCATCCTCTATACAGTGTCCATCCTCATCCTCTAGGGACCAGATAGAATTTTGGTTTCTTCTTCCTGATGCCACAGCATGAAAAAATTTAGTATTTGAGTCACCATACTGAGCCCAATTAGTACGACTCTTTAATTTCCAGGTGAGGAGGAAATGGGTCTGCAACTCCTTCCTTTTAGATCTAAGGTGATTCAGCAATAACTGGACCTTTTGAGACATGATACCCATAGGAGATCCCGAAAGAAGGGATACAATATCCTTATCCAACTTTATAATAGTTGATTCCAAGGAGATGGTTTTTTCCCTGGTCCAGACTTTTATTTCATTATTCAGAGTTTGGATTTTGTGAGAGAGATGGTCCATATCATCGAGAGTAGACAGAGGATTAATCTCATGCCATCTCTTAGTGAACCAAAGGTTGAAGTCAGGGTTAGTGAGCCAAGATCGATTGAACTTGAAGGGGTAGTTAAAGGACATAACCTCCTTATTCCATTCTAGGACAATAGGAAAATGGTCAGAGATATCCACATGATGAATCCATGTCTGATGGACCTTGAGAGAGGGAATTAAGGCAAAAGATAGCAGGAAGCGATCTAGTATTTTGATTATTCCTTACTCACCCACCCTCCCATTCCTCCAGGTGGGGCCCACACAGGTAGGTGCAATATCCTGAAGACCTAAAGAGTCAAAGAAGAGCTTGAAGTGTGAGGCAAGTGGATCAAGAAAAGCTTTCTTACCCCAGGTCTCGGAGGCATTCATGGTCAAGTTAAGGTCCCCTCCAGGATCAAATTAGGTGCATTGAGAAGACCCCCCCCCCTTCGAACGTCTTCCCAAAAAAGATCCCTATTCCTGTAGGGGCCATAGCAATTTAGGATAACTAATGGAGCACTCATTCCACGAAAAGTGGCCTTTAGAAGAATTCTAGCAGCAGTCTCAAAGGCACTACATCGAACCCTGAGAGGGTCCCAGGCCGTGAGTAAGCCACCCGAGAGGCCAGAAGCACTGATGGCACAAAATTCCCATCTGGGGAGAAGCTTGGAAAAGGCTAGAAGAGCGGGATAGGTGTTGCACATCATTTCTTGAAGAAGAATCATATCAGGTTTAATCGAGAGAAAAAGAGAACGGAGGCTACATTGTTTGGTCTTGCCTCCCAGACCTCTGACATTGAGGGAAAGTATTTTCATTAGGATTCAGGGTGAAGGGGAGACAATACTCTAAGTCCCCTAGTTAGTTTGCCTCTAGCCTCATTCTTTATGCGATTCGAGAGGGGTATGTAAGGTGGGGAGGCCGAGGAGAGGACCCCAGCAGAAACTGACTTGTCCTTCTTCTTTTTTCCTGACAGTCACATTTTTGAAGCGTATCGAATTCAGGTGAAGGGTTGAAGGTGAAATGGGAGTTGTTGCCGAGAATATCGATAGTGAACATTGAAGAGAAGGGTCAGAGAAGGAAGGAGATGAAACCGGGCTGCGGAGGGAGTGTGGGGGGGAGAGGCTTGTATGGGGAGCGGAGGAAAATCCACAAGCGAGGAAAATGAAGGCACGGGGGGTGAAGGATCCCGTGTTAGAATGGGAGGGGGAGGCAAACTGGGAAAAAGGGGCTGAGAATTGACAAGAATTGGTAAAGGAGGGGTCACAAAGGAGTCCAAAGGGGAGTTTTCCACTTCACCAAAAGCAGAGGGACCAGCGATGACAGTGGTAGGTACCAAATCATCCAAAGCCTCAAGTAAGGACTCAGACACATCTTCAAATAAAGAGAGCGACTGTGAATAAATACCTGTTTTGGGATGCTCCGGAGCCGAGGAAGGAGATAGTCCACGAGTAGCAGGTGTTCCATCCTAACTAGAACAAGGATGCTCAATCAAAAGAGTTGGGCATGTTCATCTCAAGTGGCCAGTTTCGTGGCAAATGATGCAGCGGAACGGGACATGAAGATAATCCAACTTATGTATCAGAAGACGCTCTTTACAAAGAATCTCCACCTTGGTCGGTAAACCATTTGAAACATCCATTTCTACTAGTACCCAAGCCAGTCTCTTATCGAAGGAGAGATGGAAATCTTCATCAACATCGATGAAATGGCCAACCGTGTTTGCAATACCCTCTAATATGCTCTTGTGCCAGAGAGGGAAGGGAGATGCGGCAAAAGAACCCATAAGTGTCATTTTGTCACACTTTCCCTAAGAGGGTCAAAATGAGGATGCCATCGACCAAGCACCAGGGAACCAGGGCCGATACGCCAAATAGAATCGAGAATGCGCGTAGCATGATCCGCTTCAAGAAAGACAAAGACAATCCAACCATTAGATAGAAGGCTAATGGTAGGGATGTATGTCAACAACGGCTTCCAGTTCTTGGTTGCCCAGTCAACCCAGGCCTTTTTGCCCAGACGAGAGTATTTTAATCGGCCCACCAGGGCTTGAGTACACAGCGAAGAAACCCGGTCCATATACACGTCACGGCCGAGGACGAAGCGGAATTTCCCGGCTAGGGTTTTTATACCCTTGGCATTACGCTTGCACCGATGACGTGAAGGAACCCCTATGTCAGCCATACCAAATACGCGCAACAAGTCAACCCTGCAATATTCTGGCAAGGGTGACAATGGAAAACCCCGACCCCTTGGGAAGGAGAGAAGAGGGGCAACAATAGCCAAAGAACCAGAAACCACCAGAACCCACAAGAAGATACCACAATGGGACGCCTAAAAAAGAAAACCGATAGCCAAAGACCTAGTAGTGAGGCCGTAAAGGAACAACCCTACCACTGGAAAAAGTGAGGCCCCAAGAGACACACAGTGCGAAAATCGCCAGTCAGAGACAACCCAAAAGAAGAGTGGCTAAAAAAGGACAAGAACCCAGTGACAAACCACCGAAAACCGGTGTTGTGTAAAGACCAAGACCCTGAAACCCCGGAGAAAATGTGAATGGCAACCAGAGTCAACGCTACGCGTGTTGACGGATGCAGGAAGGAGAAACAAGACCATGCAAAACATGGGTGCCCATGCAAGGTTGATGACCCATCAAAAAAACCCAAAAAAAACGAGGTGGTCGAAAATTCGATATCCTTCCCACTTTTTTTATTGGTTGGTACTAGTCCCCCTAGTAAGGGGAGGGACTCCAATAGCCACGCTCAGCGGAGAGCATCAACCCAAAAGAACCAGAGAAACCCCCGGTGACCCAGAACAGACAGGGAAAGGAAAGAATGGTGGAGTAAACCCGAGCGGGCAAATGCAGGGATAGCAGGGGAACCAAGGTGCTCGGTGAAGAAAACCGGGTGAGCTAGGTGCAGAATGATGAGACACAGGCGTGACTCCGCCATGGCCACAGTGCATGCCCTACGTTAACGCAGAGCAAACCCTCCTCCATTTCCGCCCAACCGGACGAAAACCACATTACCAATGTACTTATCATACTCACATGCACTGTTTAGATTTTATAATGTTTTGCACATACCGATGTGCTGGTAGAACATTGGCACGTTAAATACAGTGCATAGACAGAAAAAAGAACCAAGGGTGTTGTGAAATGTTGAATATATTGTACAACAAATATATGGGGATTTTAATATATAAGTCCAATGCGTTATAGTATTAATGCACTGTTAATGGTGTCATTCAATTCCAATGTGCGCCATGTCTTTACATAGCACACTAGACAATTTAGTGTGTGCTAAACAAATCGTCACACACAATTTTATGTTAAAAATAATAATAAAACTCAAAACTCAAGGTGAATTTCAACTTTTAATCCACTTTTAAGTAGTTTACTCGGTCTCTTTTGCAATGCGGAGGCTTGGTTGGCATGTGTTAAAAATATATATATATATATATGAAAATTTTCCAAAATTTGAAATGGGTGGTCGTAAACCAACCACTAGTTGAATTTTACACAAAAGTGACACTGATGATGGTATGATTAATTCAAGAGGGTGTGCATCGATGCTTAGGTGTTCCGGAGCGTTGTAGAGGCTGCAAAAATGAAATTCTGTTTGGTCATTTTTTTTAATTATACCCTACCTTTGTGCACTTTAATTATGTGCACACCAATGCGTTAGATTTATTTAGGAGCACCAGTTAAGGCGTAAAATAAGGACAATCTTTTTCATATCCAATGCCCTACCTTCCTCTATATGCAGTGGGGTTGTTTTTGCATACAAACACGTCAAATCCAATTTTATTTTATAAATAAAACTTAATGTGTATTATTATATATGCACCATTGCATTTTGTGAACTAAAATGCATCGAATCATATTTTAATTTTTTTTAATTCAACTTTTAATTATTGAATATTGTAATTTAATTCTATTCTTTAGGTATATCCATGCGTCTCGGTCTGCTTTGGAAGTTTCAGAATGTCAATAAATTGTTAAAATTTTGATAATAAAAAAAATTAGATATTTAACCAGTGCGAAGTATATATACGAATTATGGAAATAAAATCTCATTCAGGTCCTTTCTTAATTTTTTTTAAAAAAAAGTTGACTTTTTATTAATATTTTTTAATCATGAGTCGATGATTTATGTATTCATATGCATCGAGGCATTCGTATAAGAATAACACACTGCAACATTTATATGTGGAACACTGGTTAATTTTTCAATGTAAACTAAAAATATAGATTTGTTTAAACAATAAAATGGAGTATTTTGACATTAGTGCATTTGGTTATTTAGAGTATTGGTGTATGTAATTTTGTACTGCACCAATGCGGTATGATTATTTAAGAGAACTGATTAACACGGCCGCTAAAACCTCTTGCCACCCACCTTAACTAGCAACCTTTGTTGTAAATGAATAGAGGAGATTTTTTGGAGTGATTCTACACAAATCTCCGCTAGAAGTTGGTTTTCTTGTAGTGATATGTGAATTTTCACCTTTGATTATTGTTTGTTTATGGTGAATTAATTAGTTTCTAATTTGTTGTTTTTAACATTTATAAATGGTTATCAGTGTGATATATAAATGTTGTGTGACGTTTTTAATTTTATGCGTATTACCATGTTAATGTAATAAAGGCCAATCTAATATTTGATTTTTTATGTTATCTACGATTCTGTTGTAGCTTGTAGGAATACAAATGAATGTAATGGTATCAAAATTCCTTAATAGAAGTTTAACTTCCAAATATGTTCTAAAATGACATGGATTACAAACATGGTAAATATGATTTAATTCTGATACAAGGAGATGGGAGTCCAAGTAAACACTTAGATGGTGGATTTGTAGGTGCTTAGTGTTTGCAAGCAATCTAACTAAAGTTGGGTACTCAACTTCATTATCGGTGTTTGATCCAATACACACCATTTGAGTGGATTAGTGTGTGTGATGTTGAATAGATAGCCCAGGCTGTTGATGTGAGATTCTATGTCCGTCAACTAGCATCATCAATAAATCCCATGAGGTATGTCAATGGTTGAATAACTTGAAACATAGAGAAGGTATCTTATCATGCTTTTTCTTCTTTCTTTTTAAACTAAACAACAAAAAATAACTTGAAAATTGAACTATTTACAGTGTTAATTTCCCTATGAGAGTGGTTTTTACAAGTATAACTCGTTAAATAGGTCCTTGAAGAGGCCACCCTCAGAAATGCCAATACATATGTCCCTTTAGTTAATCAATACTTAATGATAAAAGGAACTTGACATAGAATTCCCAATTTTCTTGAGACTGGGGATTCATTTGGGTGCATGTTGGTGTTTCTCTCTTCGACCTAGGTTCGGACCTTCTATTGCACGCAACAAAGCCCAAGATATTGGCCTGACATAGCAAAGCTCAGTCGGTAGCATTTGCGACGCAGATGCAGTCTCACCCGATATATCTCTTATTGGTAACTACCAGAACCAGGTTTCCACAGTTGGGTGTGGATTTCTTCTCCCTTGGCACCTTACCAACTCGCTCAATTGAAGCCAGTGGGTGTATTGCTCAACCTTTTTGTGCGCAGATAACAAATTATAACATCAATATAAGCTTAACATACAGGTTATCTATCAATAGTGTGACTCGTGCATAAGAGAACTCACTCATTCATCAGAAAATACTTAAACACTTAATCACAATATACATTCCTGCGACAAAAGCACATTCATCATACACATTGATATACATTCATGTGACATAAACACATTCATCATCTACTCACTGACATGGTATTTAACATGGAAACCCATCCAGGAAAAACCACAAAGGTGCTTTTCATTTGGCATGAGAAATATATGGCACCTTTTTTCTGCGAACTCGACTACAGACTCTATTCTATATATTCTACTCTTCTTTATACATACTTCACTCTCCTCTCTTGCTCTCTATCCTTTTATCGTTCAATCTTCTCCTACTTAACTCTATTGTCGATATGAAAATGTCTTGGCTCAACTGCACTTCTTACAGACTCTACTATCGATCTGCACACAACCTAGATCGACTACCTTTCTTACAGACTCAATTGGCTGACTAGAAACTAAGAAAAGTAAAAGAAAGTAGTAAAAGTAAGAAGGTAATTAACCCGCATACAACTTGGGTTCCTCCTTTTATAGACTCTTTACATGTCGCATTTAGTCAAATTCATTATGTTATCCAAAACGTTGTCTTCCTATTCTAGTTACAATTATCAGTAGCCACTATCGGCCCAAAATAAAAATATGCTTTTATTCCTTACAACATGTGTTACTCTAGCTGAATCCATACCCATGATCTCTCGAGTTGTCCTTTCCAGTCGTTATGCCATGGCACACCTTCTCTAGCATGGTTCCTTTCATCGCGGATGATCTCGTCGCCTCCTTTCCTTTTGTCACAACTTCTCTTCTTTCACAAATCATTCTCGTGTTGTAGCTTCCTCTATGACTACTTCTTTTCTCTTAGATGATTCTCTCTTATCTGCTTCTATCTTCCTCTGTCGCAAATTCCTTTGTAGTTGCTTCTTCTACCTTGTTCTACCTTCCACAACTGCTTCTGTCACAACTTCCTCTCCACCTTCATCTGCTTCTTTCCTAGCCTCTTCTCCATATAACCGAATTCTTTATCTACTTGGGAAAAATTCAAACTAAATTCTGATTGTCTTTCCCTGGGGCCAATAGGCCCCCAACACTCACTTGTGGCTCGTCCCAAGCCACTCAAAGCTATTTCACAACTTCCACATTTCTGACAACTTTACTTTGAAAATATTGAAATATTTTTATTATCTCTTATGTCTCTCGTCTCATGTCTTCTTCTGCCTTCTGCAATTGTTCAACAAGTTCAGAACTGAGGTGTTCCAACGTTATGATCCCTGCGGCCTTTACCACTCGTTGCACCTTCTGATGTATAGGATTAATGATACATGTGACTCTTTCTACTTCAACCTGCAACTCTACGAATCTGTCAATCCTTTGTTGTTGTTGAGTGCGAATCATTGCAACTTGTTGTTGGAGTTTCTTCATTTCCACGGCCTTAGCCATTTTCTATGCTAAGGGTAACTTTTTCATCTCATTCTTCTTCTAAGTTTCTCCTATATTAGTTATGCGCAGCTCCTCTGCGAATTTCTCCAATTCAGCGTCATCGATCAATGCTTCCCAAGTTTAAGAGATTTGGTCGATATTCTTGGCACACAATGCCTCTACTTCTTATGTCTTCTTCGCAGCCTTTGCCGCTGCATTCCTTGTTTCTTCTAACATCTTTGGGGGTGTACTAGCTTTCACCTGCGCTTCTAAATTTGTGACATTTTTGTGAAGGTCATTTGCAATCTCTCCAAGTCAAATGACCTTGACTTATGAAAACATCTCTTTTCTTATGCCTGCATCTGCAAAATTGATGCAAGCAAGTGCTACAACATTGTCTTGTTTGTGCTTGTTTTCTTCCCAAGTCTTAGCTTTCTTCTCTACTTCCTTGATTGTTTTCTTCATCTTGCTGACAGTCTTATTTGCTACTTTTTCCTATTTAATCAACGCACCTTCTCTTACCTTTATTTCCACGACCGGGACATTTTGTATTGCATACACTTCATATAATGGAATCTGCAAGAAATCAATGGTCACATGGTCCAAGTTCTTGGCTATAGAATTAAATTATGTCGTTCCTGGGTCGAGTGCTTCACCCACCATTTGAATCCTTATTGACGGAATTGGAATTGGTACATCACTTGGTAGCTCTTCTGACGTGCCCAGTAAGTCTTGCAACTTTGTCACTTGAGGTGTGTAATCAACTACGACTCATATTTATTTTACAACTTTACAGAGCACTGTCAGTAGATATGTGATACTTTCCCTGAGCTCTGTTTGTCACTCATTTATTTTATTCAATCTCTGATGTGCAACTTCTTCCATTGCTTCGGTCAGAAGGGTAAAATATTCAGTCTCAAGGATGACAGTATTTGTAGTTTTGTCATCCTTTCTTTTCTTTCGCTGTATCTCGGCCTACTCTGTCTCAGCCTGTTTCCTCTTCTCTCCTACCCCTTGGTCTATCGAGGTTGTACTTGAACTATCTTGGGGGGGTTTGGATCTTGTGTCTCTGGTGGTGGGTCTCCCCCCTTCTCACCATCATTTTGTGTTTGAGGGTCATTATGTTGTTGCGCTTCTTCAACAACTATTACGACATTTGCGATAGGAACCTGTCATTCTTCAAGCCAAACTAGGGTAATGGCCTCGACTTCTTCTTCATTCTACAAAAAATGCGTTGCCAGCCATTGGCATTATGGATCTTGTAATCGCTACAACAAGATGTGATGGGTCCCAACAACAAACTTAATAATTTTTTAAAATCGTTGAACGATCACGTTAGTGACTCTTTCCTACTTTCTCACCATATTTTTCAGGGCGTCTAAGTGTAGAAAGAATTGAATTTTGTTGTTTATATGTCAATCCTTTTTATCTTTCGCATACCATATATTATGGTATCAATATACTAGACAATGGACTTGAAAATATACCCTTTGGTAGTTTATTGGTTCCTCCCATCGAACAAATGAAATTAAAATGAGTAGCCAAGAATAATGGAACGCAGTACCTTTTTCCTGTGACTGTTGTGCATCTACAAATAACTCATTCAACAGATAGTGCAACCAATTTATTTGGACTTCATCCGCGTAAAGTTCAGCTACCATGACTGCTCCTACAGTACATTGGACTGGTCGCATCTTCCTCGGCAATTTCATAGCTAACACCTTTGTTGCAAATCGGATGGTAGAGTCATTGATGGAGTTTATTAGGAAGCCTCTGCTATCTCTACACAAATCATATTTATCCTTCATCTTGTTTGGCAGTGTAGTTTCCTAGTCTTTTCTGAAAAATGGCATTGGGTCTATTCCTGCAAGTGGAAGTCTTGTAATTTATGTTATAAGCTCAACATCCACATATATTTTCTTGTCAAGACATAGGTATCCACCGTGCAATGATACCAATAACTGCTTGACACATACATTCACTTATACACTTCGGTCAAAATGTGACATATACAACAACGACAATAAACCTCCTTGGTCTAGTGCTCTTACCCATTCCATTGGTACGAATCACTTCGGGGCATCTGGGTTGTCTTGTACAAGATTCATGTAGTTCCTTCTATCTAGATCCTTCTATTTCCATGTGTTGTGATCAACAAAGTTCATCTTGTGAAGATTTGGCAGGATGTTCTGCGACAACGGAACTCCTTCAGGCAAAGTTGGTGCTACCAATGGATACCTTGCATTATTGGGAACTCTAATTCTCGGTGAACCAAATCGTCTTCATGGAATATATGGTGGAAACAAATTCGTGGACTCTAAGTCTTCCTCCTCCTTCTCTGGTGGTGATGGTGGTGTTGGTGCTTTTCATTTTTTCTTGCGGTTTGCAGAACATTTCCCCCTTATTTCAATAGAGGGACCTGGTAGGTCTAGATGTGACTTACCTGTTGGGACAAATGGAGGTTATGGAGATTCTTCGGCAGGTGCAGGTTACGGTGGGATGTATCTAGCAATATCTTCCATGATGATTTCAGTCACAACCTTAGATTCTATAATTGTGCTTGAGTTGGAAATCAAAATAACCATGCTTTATGAAAAACTCGGTTTGACTCTTTCAGTAGCATACAACAATCTCTCTCACACATACAGCAGAATGACATGAAACTTGGTCGAGAAGCTTGATAATGTCTAACCATTCAATCTGTTTTTTCTTTGCATGCTTGGGAAATTAATGGAAAGGTATATGTCATTTCTATCACATGGGCTGACCGTTTGAATAATTATTACGAAACTTCTAGTAATTCCATTAGTTTCCTATCACATCAAGTAGTAGTTATTGCCATAAAGACATACGTGACAAAAAATCACGCTGCCAAAATATCTTGGTTTTTCAAATTGATGATGGCCAGTTGTCTTAATGATGGATAGTCATCTTTTCTACGACTCAAATTCCTCCTATGAGAGCATCGCTATTTCTTGCGACTAGTATCCTTTCTTCGAGTGATTCCTTGGCATGCCACATACGGGGTATCTTTGCCTTCACTTTAACACCTACGACAGACACAGAGTATGTGACTATTTTCCTTCATTTGCAACTTACAAGCACTTTGCGACGGTCTTTGCTTTCCCGACAATGGATTTCCTGCAATAAAACACATTTTTTTCTTTCTATTCTCTTCAATTCTTTTCTCTTTTCTCTTTCTTTTTTTTTCTATTTTTTTTTCATTCGACTGTGCCACAACTATCCTGACAGTGCTTTAGCCAACTTCCATTTACCAGTCCTTTGACAAGTGTTCCATCCAACTTTTTCAATTGCATTGTGCCTCCAGTAGTGATATGAATGACAACATACGGTCCTAACGATTGTGTTTTTAACTTACCCGGATGCTTGAAGAATTTGTTGGCATACAGAAGAAGAAGTCCTCCGACTTGAAATTGCTTGTTCTTTATATGTCAATCATGCCATACTTTTTTTCATTCTGTCTCAACGTTTTGATGATATCCAGTGACAAAACGTTATTCTTCTAACTCTACCGGTTGCGACAGTCTTTCTTTGACAGCACCAACATCTGTCATCTCCGTGATCACAACAATCCTTAAGCTGGGTACAATGTATTCCATTGGCATGACAACTTCTTTTCCATATACCAAATGATTTATTTAGGCGCACCAGTTAAGGCGTAAAATAAGGACAACCTTTTTCATATCCAATGCCCTACCTTCCTCTATATGCAGTGGGGTTGTTTTTGCATACAAACATGTCAAATCCAATTTTATTTTATAAATAAAACTTAATGTGTATTATTATATATGCACCATTGCATTTTGTGAACTAAAATGCATCGAATCATATTTTAATTTTTTTTAATTCAACTTTTAATTATTAAATATTGTGATTTAATTCTATTCTTTAGGTATATCCATGCGTCTCGGTCTGCTTTGGATGTTTCAGAATGTCAATAAATTGTTAAAATTTTGATAATAAAAAAAATTAGATATTTAACCAGTACGAAGTATATATACGAATTATGGAAATAAAATCTCATTAAGGTCCTTTCTTAATTTAAAAAAAATAAAAGTTGACTTTTTATTAATATTTTTTTATCATGAGTCGATGATTTATGTATTCATATGCATCGAGGCATTCGTATAAGAATAACACACTGCAACATTTATATGTGGAACACTCGTTAATTTTTCAATGTAAACTAAAAATATAGATTTGTTTAAACAATAAAATGGAGTATTTTGATATTAGTGCATTTGGTTATTTAGAGTATTGGTGTATGTAATTTTGTACTACACCAATGCGGTATGATTATTTAAGAGAACTGATTAACACGGCCGCTAAAACCTCTTGCCACCCACCTTAACTAGCAACCTTTGTTGTAAATGAATAGAGGAGATTTTTTGGAGTGATTCTACACAAATCTCCGCTAGAAGTTGGTTTTCTTGTAGTGATATGTGAATTTTCACCTTTGATTATTGTTTGTTTATGGTGAATTAATTAGTTTCTAATTTGTTGTTTTTAACATTTATAAATGGTTATCAGTGTGATATATAAATGTTGTGTGACGTTTTTAATTTTATGCGTATGACCATGTTAATGTAATAAAGGCCAATCTAATATTTGATTTTTTATGTTATCTACGATTTTGTTGTAGCTTGTAGGAATACAAATGAATGTAATGGTATCAAAATTCCTTAATAGAAGTTTAACTTCCAAATATGTTCTAAAATGACATGGATTACAAACATGGTAAATATGATTTAATTCTGATACAAGGAGATGGGAGTCCAAGTAAACACTTAGATGGTGGATTTGTAGGTGCTTAGTGTTTGCAAGCAATATAACTAAAGTTGGGTACTCAACTTCATTATCGGTGTTTGATCCAATACACACCATTTGAGTGGATTAGTGTGTGTGATGTTGAATAGATAGCCCAGGCTGTTGATGTGAGATTCTATGTCCGTCAACTAGCATCATCAATAAATCCCATGAGGTATGTCAATGGTTGAATAACTTGAAACATAGAGAAGGTATCTTATCATGCTTTTTCTTCTTTCTTTTTAAACTAAACAAAAAAAAATAACTTGAAAATTGAACTATTTACAGTGTTAATTTCCCTATGAGAGTGGTTTTTACAAGTATAACTCGTTAAATAGGTCCTTGAAGAGGCCACCCTAAGAAATGCCAATACATATGTCCCTTTAGTTAATCAATACTTAATGATAAAAGGAACTTGACATAGAATTCCCAATTTTCTTGAGACTGGGGATTCATTTGGGTGCATGTTGGTGTTTATCTCTTCGACCTAGGTTCGGACCTTCCGTTGCACGCAACAAAGCCCAAGATATTGGCTTGACATAGCAAAGCTCAGTCGGTAGCACTTGCGACGCAGATGCAGTTTCACCCGATATATCTCTTATTGGTAACTACCAGAACCAGGCTTCCACAGTTGGGTGTGGATTTCTTCTCCCTTGGCACCTTACCAACTCGCTCGATCGAAGCCAGTGGGTGTATTGCTTAACCTTATTGTGCGCAGATAACAAATTATAACATCAATATAAGCTTAACATACAGGTTATCTATCAATAGTGTGACTCGTGCATAAGAGAACTCAATCATTCATCAGAAAATACTTAAACACTTAATCACAATATACATTCCTGCAACAAAAGTACATTCATCATACACATTGATATACATTCATGTGACATAAACACATTCATCATCTATTCACTGACATGGTATTTAACATGGAAACCCATCCAAGAAAAGCCACAAAGGTGCTCTTCATTTGGCATGAGAAATATATGGCACCTTTTTTTCTGCGAACTCGACTACAGACTCTATTCTATATATTCTACTCTTCTTTATACATACTTCACTCTCCTCTCTTGCTCTCTATCCTTTTATCGTTCAATCTTCTCCTACTTAACTCTATTGTCGATATGAAAATGGCTTGGCTCAACTGCACTTCTTACAGACTCTACTATCGATCTGCACACAACCTAGATCGACTACCTTTCTTACAGACTCAATTGACTGACTAGAAACTAAGAAAAGTAAAAGAAAGTAGTAAAAGTAAGAAGGTAATTAACCCGCATACAACTTGGGTTCCTCCTTTTATAGACTCTTTACATGTCGCATTTAGTCAAATTCATTATGTTATCCAAAACGTTGTCTTCCTATTCTAGTTACACTTATCAGTAGCCACTATCGGCCCAAAATAAAAATATGCTTTTATTCCTTACAACATGTGTTACTCTAGCTGAATCCATACCCATGATCTCTCGATTTGTCCTTTCCAGTCATTACGCCACGGCACGCCTTCTCTAGCATGCTTCCTTTCGTCGCGGATGATCTCGTCGCCTCCTTTCCTTTTGTCACAACTTCTCTTCTTTCACAAATCGTTCTCGTGTTGTAGCTTCCTCTATGACTACTTCTTTTGTCTTAGATGATTCTCTCTTAGGTGGTGATGGTGGTGCTGGTGCTTTTCCTTTTTTTCTTGCGGTTTGCAGAACATTTCCCCCTTATTTCAATAGAGGGACCTGGTAGGTCTAGATGTGACTTACCTGTTGGGACAAATGGAGGTTATGGAGACTCTTCGACAGGTGCAGGTTGCGGTGGGCTGTATCTAGAAATATCTTCCATGATGATTTCAGTCACAACCTTAGATTCTATAATTGTGCTTGAGTTGGAAATCAAAATAACCATGCTCTATGAAAAACTCGGTTCGACTCTTTCAGTAGCATACAACAATCTCTCTCACACATACAGCAGAATGACATGAAACTTGGTCGAGAAGCTTGATAATGTCTAACCATTCAATCTATTTTTTCTTTGCATGCTTGGGAAATTAATGGAAAGGTATATGTCATTTCTATCACATGGGCTGACCGTCTGAATGATTATGAGGAAACTTCTAGTAATTTCATTAGTTTCCTATCACATCAAGTAGTAGTTATTGCCATAAAGACATACGTGACAAAAAATCACGCTGCCAAAATATCTTGGTTTTTCAAATTGATGATGGCCAGTTGTCTTAATGATGGATAGTCATCTTTTCTATGACTCAAATTCCTCCTATGAGAGCATCTCTATTTCTTGCGACTAGTATCCTTTCTTCGAGTGATTCCTTGGCATGCCACAGACGGGGTATCTTTGCCTTCACTTTAGCACCTACGACAGACACAGAGTCTGTGACTATTTTCCTTCATTTGCAACTTACAAGCACTCTGCGACGGTCTTTGCTTTCCTGACAATGGATTTCCTGCAATAAAACACATTTTTTTCTTTCTATTCTCTTTCTTTTCTCTTTTCTCTTATCTTTTCTCTTTTCTCTTTCTTTTTTTTCTATTTTTTTTTCATTCGACTGTGCCACAACTATCCTGACATTGCTTTAGCCAACTTCCATTTACCAGTCCTTTGACAAGTGTTCCATCCAACTTTTTCAATTGCATTGTGCCTCCAGTAGTGATATGAATGACAACATACGGTCCTAACGATTGTGTTTTTAACTTACCAGGATGCTTGAAGAATTTGTTGGCATACAGAAGAAGAAGTCCTCCGACTTGAAATTGCTTGTTCTTTATATGTCGATCATGCCATACTTTTTTTCATTCTGTCCCAATGTTTTGATGATATCCAGTGACAAAACGTTCTTCTTCCAACTCTACCAGTTGCGACAGTCTTTCTTCGACAGCACCAACATCTATCATCTCCGTGATCACAACAATCCTTAATCTAGGTACAATGTATTCCATTGGCATGACAACTTCTTTTCCATATACCAAATGAAATGGAGTTTGGCCAATCAACCTCTTATAGGTCGTCCGATATGCCCATAGCACTGCAGAAATTTTCTAATCCCAATCGTCACATTGGACATTACAAATCTTTGTCAACGCATTTTCCAGAATTTTGTTAAATGCTTTGACATCACCATTCTCTTTAGGGTGATATGGCATTGTATTTCTATGATGGATCTGAAATTTCTCCGTCAATTCTTCAATTAATTAGTTAAGAAAGTGTGTACCTTGGTTACTTATCAAAAAAAATTGGCAGTCAAATCTTGTCACGACATTTTCAAATAGAAAATTCACAGCAATACAATCTTTTACTAGCGCTGCTTCATGCCATCTGGATAGGTAGTCGGTCGTAGTAATTATGTATCTTGCCCATGTGTGCTTCCTTATCGGACTAATAGGACCCACAAAATCAACAACCCATTTATCAAATGTCTGCAGAGTTACTTGTGGTAATAATGGCATTTCATCGCGTCGTGACAACTTTCCCGTTCTCTTGCACACATCGCAGTTGTGAAAGTATTCTCATGCATTTGCATGCATGGTATGCCACCACAATATTGCTTGCAATATATTTTGCACCGTATCTCTTATAGTGTAATGGCCTTCTGCGACACCTGCATGTGCTTCATGTAGTATCATCGGTCGCTCGTGTTCTAGAACATAACGATGAAGAATTTCATCAGGGCCCTTCTTGTATAACTGCCCAATGATCAATTGGAAGTATGTAGCTTTGACAACCAACTATTTCTTTTGTGCAATGATAAACTCAGCTGTTTGATACCATGTACTCAAAAATTGTATAATGTCTATGTACTGACCAACAAACACTGTTATTGCAAATAGTTGCGTATCACGGAGACTATCGTCAAGGTTACCAAGTTCGTCTCCACTTTCGATCCTCGGCAGATGGTCTGGTCTTGAATTTAGTCGATCGGGTTTAACATTGACTTTAAAGTCAAATTCTTGAAAAAGGATAAGACACTATAAAATCTCCCCCCCCCCCAAACACTCGCTTATTAACTAGGTATTTCAATGTTTAATGGCTTGTGTACATTTTAAAATGTCCACCCAATAAGTAGTGTATGAATTTCTGTAGAGCATATACCATCGATAATCCTTCTCTTTCCGTCATGGTATAATTCTTCTCTGTTGTGGATAATTTCCTACCGGCGAAGGCTATAGGATGGTTGATCAACCCTTCACTGAGATGCATTAGTATCATGTCGAGCACGACAGACGACACATCGACATGTACATGGAACTATTTCCTCCATATTTGAAATACAAGAATGGGTGTTGTAACCATGTTGTTCTTTAGTGTGTCCGGACTCTCTTAGCAACTTTCAGTCCACTAGAACTTAATATCTTTCTTTAGTAACTTTTCCATCGGAGCAGTCACCTCCGCATATCCTTTGATAAATTTTCTATAGTATCTTTTGTGTCCCAATGTTGCACGCAATTGTTTAATTGTGGTCAGTGGTGGTAGGTCAAGGATGATCACAATTTTAGCAGGGTTGACCAACATTTCATCGTGGCAGACCACGTGGCTCAACAAAATTCCAAATGGGGCGCAAAAGATGCATTTCTTTAAATTTAATGAAATTTGATACCAGGGACAGTATTCCAAGATCATCCTGAGGCTCTCAATATGATCCTTAATAAGCCTAAATATCGTCCAATCATCAAAGTAGACTTCAATAAATTTGTGAATAAAGTCTTTAAAGGTGGAAACTACTATTCTGGAAAAAAAAGCAGGAGCATTATTGAGTCCAAAGGGCATTAGCATGTACTGGAAACACCCCCACTCCATCACAAAGGTGGTCTTGTGTTGATCTTCCTTTGCAATTTGAATCTGACGGTAACCATAGAAACCATCACTGAATGAATAAATCTTTTTATCCTCGACACTTTCAAGTACCTCATCTATAAATGGAGTCGAAAATGGGTCATGTAAACAAGCATCGTTAATTTTTCTCAAGTCGACGCAAATTCTTACTTCACCCGTATCATTTTTTTATTGTACTACAATCGGGATGATCCATTTTGATTATTCGACAGGCTCTATAATACCTGCATCCATCATTCGGTCCAACTCTGCATTGAATTTTTCTTTATACCGTGGATTCAATTGGTATGGTTGCTGCTTGATCGATTTTCCGTCAGGCCTCAAAGGTATTTTCATTTCTCCCATGTCTCTGATAATTCCTTTCATCTTAGATAATTTCCTAGGGAACATATGTTGGAACTCATGCAATAAGTATGTGACCTTCCCTACAGTCTTATCATCCCAATAATCTCTGATATTGGAAAACTTTGGATTCTTCGGGGAGCTAATATTACCTTTCTTAACTTTGAGTGGACTCAGGAATTGGTCATTGGAAATACCAAGTCCTTCCACTTTGCATCTACCTTCAGATTTTGGAATGTTTACGTCAAGTAGATCATCATCATCAGGTTCTCCCTTCACGTTGTAGTATTCCATCAATGTTAGATTTTTATCATTTAATCAAGATGATCTAGGATCTTATCTGAGAGAATAACATGCACATCAATAATCACAAGAGACAAGAGACACAAAGAGTTTTCCTCGGGGAAACCATAAAGGAGAAAACCTAGCAACTTCCTCAGAGATAGAATGAGCACCAATAGAAAAAGTAAAACCCAAAGACACAAAGATGATCTCTGGCAGTTGTTCTCTCTCTCGCTTGTGTGAGCTCCTCCTCTCTCACTCATGCACTCTAGTTGAGTGAGTGTGTGTCTCAAATAGAGAGGGTCACTCTCTATTTATACTAGTTTTCGACTTGACAATTACTTACTAGGGCCGACTTCTCTAGGAGAGTCTAATAACCCTAGTGCCCCTCAATTGTGGGGACTTTGTCCCTGACTTACAAAGGAGGGTTAACCTCAATGACTTTACATGAATTGATTACATTAATGATTCTCTCGATAGGAACATCGGGGTTCAGTGAAATACAATATATAAAATATACAAGTGAATACATTCTAAAGTTACAAATACATCGACACTCCCTCTTAACTAGGAAGGTATTCTCTTGACACAATTCATCAGCACAAGTCTTCGTCACTGGATCATCATCAAAGCTGGATCATCACTGGATCATCACTGGTTCATCATCAAAGTTGGATCATCACTCAATCATCATCATCATCACTTCTCCCGCTATCTCGAGCAAATGGTGCTATCTCTCTCAATTATTCTTGTCATAGGAAGTTCTACAGAGCCAGCCCTTTTCATGTTGGTTGTAGGCCTAGCCTCCATGTAGGTCTTCATCAACAGATCCAGCCCTTTTGCATGCTGGATGTACTGCCTTACCTTTGCAAGAACTTCCCCTACAGAGCCAGTCCTTTTTCATACTGGATGCAAAACCTTGCCTCTTGTAAGGATTTTTCCCCTACATAGCCCGTCCTTTTTCATACTCGATGTAGCACCTTGCCTCTTGCAAGGATTTCCCCTACAAATCCAGTCCTTTTTCATACTGGATGCAGCACCTTTCCTCTTGCAATGATTTCCCTTACAGATCCAGTCCTTTTTCATACTGGATGTAGCACCTTGCCTTTTGCAAGGATTTACCCTACAGAGCCAGTCCTTTTTCATACTAGATGCAACACCTTGCCTCTTGCAAGGATTTTCCCTATAGAGCCAATCCTTTTCCATACTATATGCAACACCTTGCCACTTGCAAGGATTACCCCTACAGAGCCAACCCTTTTCCATGTTGGATGCAGTACCTTGCCTTTGTAAGGATTTCCACTACAGAGCCATCCCTTTTTCATGATGGATGTAGTACCTTTCCTCTGCAAGTATTTCCACTATAGAGACACCCCTTTTTCATGTTGGATGCAGTACTTTTCATCTGCAAGGATTTCCACTACAGAGCCAGCCCTTTTTCATGTTGGATGCAGGTTTTAGCACTTACATCTGACCATGGGAGGAACCAATCCTACCACCATGTCAGAAAGGCACAGCACTTACATCTGACAATGGGAGGAACCAATCCTACCACCATGTTAGAAAGGCACAACACTTACATCTGACCATGGGAGGAACCAATCCTACCACTATGTCAGAAAGGCACAACACTTATATCTGACCATGGGAGGAACCAATTCTACCACCATGTCAAAAAGGCTCATGGACTCATCACTTCCCCTTGGAAGGAACCTCGATCTGGAGAACACCAAGCTTCTCCCTGAAGTACTCAAACTTCACTCTGGCTAATGGCTTGGCCAACACATCAGCTATTTGCTTGGTTGTCGCAACATACTAGAGCTTCACTGCTCCTCTCTACACCATATCCCTGATATAGTGATATTTGATCTCGATATGCTTTGACTTGTCATGGAACACCGGGTTCTCTGACAACTTCAAATAACTCTGGTTGTCACAATATATACAAGTAGCATCCAACTGGAGATCAAATAAATCAGATAGTAGCTTCCTCATCCACACTACCTCACCACTAGTCGAACAAGTTGTGACATGCTCTACTTCGGATGTACTCAGTGCCACGTAGGACTGCTTCCTACTAAACCAAAAGATCACACCTAATCCCATACTAAAGAAGCAATCCAAATTTCTCTTCCTATCAATGGCACTGCCTGCCCAATCTGAATCCACATAACCCTCCAGGCTAATCTTATGATTCACCTCATACTTAAGCCCATAATCAATTGTACCCTTCAGGTACCTCAGAATATGCTTTGCAGCAATTAGGTGAACATGTCTCAGATCTGTCAGGAACTGGCTCAATGTATTCACAGCAAAGCAAATATTGCTCTCATGTTTGTCAGGTACACCAAGGACCCAATCATCTGACGATACATTGTAGCATCAACTGACTCTGATGAAGCATCACTCAATAGCTTCAAGTTCGATGCCATAGGTGTGGCCATGGCCTTGCAGTCCATCATCTCGAACCTCTTCAGGATCTCTACTGCATACTTCCCTTGTCCAAGGAAGATTCCATTTGCACTCTGCCACACCTCCATGCCTAGAAAGTAGTGCATCATACCCAAGTCCTTTATTTATAACTTAACAGCAAGTCTCCTTCTTGCATCTCTAATGAGTTCCTTATTCCCTTTCGGGAACAAGTCATCGACATATAACAGGATCATCACTATTCTTTTGCCTTCAACCTTGAAGCAAAGGTTGGAATCTGCTTTACTCTCAGTAAATCCTAGAGTCATCAGTAATCTGTCCATCCTGTCATATCACGTCGAACCTCAGGATCTTCTGCAGTCACTCCCTCTGAAGAGGAGCACCACTCTCCCTCTATCTTTCTTACTCTATGTATTGAAAAATTCTATAATGGAGTGATACGTAGCTTCCTCTACTACTAATATTCTATGTATCCATCTAGGGTCACTGGATACCAATATCCTCTATCTTGAACATTTTCAAAAGTTCTTCTTGCACCCATATGTGAGCTTGTCATCCTCTATAGGTTTTCATCTTCAACCTTGTAGAAAAGGTTAAGATCTTCATCACTCTACATGATCTTCAAACTTCTCATGTATGTGTTATCTCATGGCTACCTTCTGATTTCACACAAGGCCTTCTTTAATTTGCACACATGAGTCTTCTTGTCATGTGTCTGAACTCCCAGTGGCTGCAAATGAATATTTGTAGTATATGCCTTCTTTTTGTGAGAAGCCTCGTGCAACGAATCTTGCCTTGTATCCCATGATGTTGATATCTACTACATGATGGATTTTGAAGATCCATATGGAAGATACTATGGACTTCCCTTCAAAACTCGATACCACATCCTAGACATCATTTTCTTGAACTGGTGTACTCCTTACCTTTCTTCTTGGCTATTTCTTCATAGTTGGAAGGTTCTGCATCAATGATGTCACTCAACAGTGTCACATAACTGCACTGTGTATGAGACCTCTTTCTTTCTTTGAAAGTATCATCATATTATTCTTCATCTTGTATTATTTCTTGAACCGTCGTCACTTGTTCTTCATAACAAGTCTCATCCTTCTTCTCTTGTAGGCGATTGTACGTGATCTTTCCTACAAGTCAAATGCATTAGGTGTATGGTTAGAAACATTTCATAAGGCATATTCATAATGGAAAATACTTATGCATAAAGATATAATCATGCAACTATTTTAGCCAATACAACATTCATCCATATCTCACGAAAACTTTCTAGATGCCTTCCATCTCTACCATGACATCATTGAGATTGTGCACTAATCCAATATGTCAACAAAGAGGTTTCATTCTATATAAGTAGCAATGGAGAGTTGTATAGCACCATGGGCTACTTACCCATCACATGCATATTAGTAGTATATTGTCGTTAATGTAAACATTCTATCATGCATAACACATCAACTAAATATAAAAAAATGCATAACAAAATAATATCATGAAATGACAATTGAATACTTATCTTTATTCATTTCGTGGGTAGACTCCTTCTTGAGGCTTCAGCTTCATCATCTTCTTCATTCATAACAACATCATTTCTTATCCAAATGCTAAGATGGATACGAGGTTCTTCAAGAGTTGAGTCCTTCGTATTCCTCATCGCTTGAGGGGTCTTCTTTGGATCGTGAGAGCTTGATCTTTAGTTGCTCCCATTTTCTCTTCTCTTATTATGAGTTGAGCTTCTTCTTGTGTGCACTCTTCCCAGAGTCTACTGAAGATAATCACTTCCTTATGGCACACATTCCCTGAATGAATGAATCCCATGATCCTGGGAGGCCATTCAAGGTGGTTATCACAATTTTTGTGTTCTTCTTCGATTTCTTCATCATAGCATCGAACACTTCCTTTTGGTGTCTTCAAGGATGACACATGAGGGATCAGATGATCTTTAATAGAATTTGCAATGATTCTCTTGGCTCTATCCTTATCCTTATCTCCCTTTGGATCCTAAACCTTTCTTACTGAAATATTGATCCAAGTCAATTTCTTCAAGGATCATAGAGGTCTTATACTTCCATACTTGGAAGTTGTCATGTTCACCAAGCTTGTCATCAAGCTGGTGTGATAGGTCATTTTGAAATGAGAGCCTCAAATGTAAATAGAAAAACATTATATCTTACCGATTTGAGGTGTCTGTCTTGGTTCTGGATCTGGTTGATCTAGGGTTTGTCAGAGAAACCTCAATTTTCAAAACTTAGAATATTTTAGATCTAATTGGATAGCAAGATTCACATCCTCAAGGTGAGCTGAGTATCATACTTGTTTTCCCAAAACTATAATCAGAACTGCAAAATATCCGATGCCCTAGTTTTCTTCAATTTCTTCTACATAATTGCCTAATATTGTTTCTGCAATATATCCAAAAGTGTTTCTCCTCTGTGTCTAAAAATTTGCACTAAGGTAGCCTCGTCTGTCCTCTTTCCAAAACCATAACTTTTAACATAATGGCTTCACCAATTGGTACTTATGATAGTTTTCCCAAGGTGACTTATTTTAGGACTGTTCAACATAGCGAACTTGTACATACTTCCATGTGTCACTGTTTCACCTTAAGGGTCTGAAACATTTGCCATAGAAAGTACAGTCAGTGCCCTATCTAGAACATCTTGTGAAATTTCATTTGGAACTTTGTATCCCGAGATATAGCAATTATCCTAAGATGTCTTGTTTAGGGATGAATCCTATAAGAGGATGGAACCCTGATTTGGAGGAATCATATCTCCCAGAATATAGTGAATCTGAGGCTGAAAGTCTTACACATAGTACATTCGGAATTTATCTTCAACCTATAAACATTTTGACTCCTGAGCCTTCTCTAATCTCTAGAAATAGTGAATGTACCAAAACCACCAGTTTTAGTATTTTAGGGTTTTTCAGGTCCGGGGTAAAATTAGGGTTTGACTTTCCCAGAGTTTTACCCAACCAAAAAATTTGATCTTGGTCTCTAAATTTCGATTTTTAGGAGGAGAGAAATCCTATGCCAAGCTCACTCAAAAATTCCTCTTCTGTGAAAAAGCACTAATTTCCCGCAACAGTGACAGGTCAAAAACTGAAAATGCCCAAAATCAAATTCTGCTTCAACAGAAAGATCCACCCTTCAATGGAGAGTTATCCTTGCCTCCTTTTGCTGATGATCTATGGAGAGAGACCCAAAAAGTAAGAATCCCTAGATTCTACAGCTGCACACTGTCTTCGTCTCAGGTTAGCTCTGATACCATGTTAGATTTGTATCATTTAACAAATATGATCTAGGATCTTATCTAAGAGAATAACATGCATAGCAATAATCACAAGAGACAAAAGACACAAAGAGTTTTCCTCCAGGAAACCATAAAGGAGAAAACCCCGCAACTTTCTCAGAGATAGAATGAGCACCAATAGCAAAATTAAAACCCAAAGACACAAAGATGATCTCCGACAACTGTTCTCTCTCTCACTTGTGTGAGCTCCTCCTCTCTCACTCATGCCCTCCAGTTGAGTGAGTGTGTGTCTCAAATAGAGAGGCTCACTCTCTATTTATACTAGTTTTTGACTTAACAATACTTACCAAGGCCGAATTCTCTAGGAGATTCTAATAACCCTAGTTCCCCTCAACTATGGGGAGTTTGCCCCCGACTTACAGAGGAGGGTTAACCTCTATGACTTTACATGACTTGATTACATTAATGATTCTCCCGATAGGAACATCGAGGTTCAATGAAATACAATATATAAAATATACAAGTGAATACATTCTGAAGTTACAAATACATCAATAATCCAGTGGTGGATTGTCGTGCTGCATTGGTTGAATTTTTTCATTGCGACAAGGATATATTCAAATATCTTTGCATTCATCACTTGCAATCCAGCATCAATCGAAGGATGTTCATTTCAAAACTCAAATGTATGTTGAAGCTAGTAGCTAACTCATCCCATTCAAGAGTTCCTCATTGCAACTCAACTGATGTATACCAATTCCTTGCTATCATGTCTAGTGTATGTATGAAGTGACAAACCCACTCCTATCGCATATATGCCTGCCATGTCGTGTGACAATACTCAATATGTTCAATAGAATCTATCAATCATGTATACTTGCGACTAATATAATTGATCTCTTCTCCAAATATTATCTCCATCAATTTTTTACATTGTGGCCATTCATAGATAGATTATTTATGAATACCCCACCATCTAGCGGGTGTAGCTTTCAGCACAAAGTCTAGGGTGGACAAGCGCTTAGTCTCTGTAGCTTCTACTTCAAACTTTGTTAGAAAATATACAAGGTTAAATAAACCTTCATATGTAGCTAACTCACTTGCGTCGGCTCCTACTTGTCGCACGGGTCGTGTAATTCTTGCTCATCTTCTCATAGATATTTCATGCATCTAATTCTGCCAATTTTCTAATGCTTCACCTGAATTAGATGTACAGGAGATAACACTACGTCAACTCAACTTTCCATCAGTTGTTGGATTTATATAGTCATCTCCTGCAAATGTGATATTATAGATATGGTTGAGATAGTCACCTTGTCCTTCACTGTGCACTAGTTCAATCTATCTCTATCCTTCTAGTGGATCAATTGGCGCAACCACCCTTATCTTTGAATATTCAAATGATAAGATTCTTCTCTTAAAATTTATGATGGTGTGATTGTCTATTCCCTAGTCAAACCCCAAAAGTGCAGGATATGGGTTTGTATCATCGACAATGTCGATCACTTCAAAATCCGCATAGGTTCTCAGGATTTCTACTTCGACAAGAACCTGAGTCAAATGACCAATAGGTAGGACCTTCGACTGATTTTCTAGCCTGAGCTAAATGGGAAATAAATCCAATCATTGTTTTCCCATGCTTTCCCATGTCTTCCTTGTCAAAATATTGACATTAGAGCCCAGGTCTAAAATGATATAATCCACATCATAATCGCCTACTTGCGCAATCATTCTTAGCTCGCGACCGGTCTTTAATATTTTTCCAACATGGTTAAGTCTTATGTCTGGTCACAACTCGTACCGAGTCTCTTCTATTAAAGCTGTCAATTCTACGACAACATCTTTATCGTGGATTAGCGATAAGAAAATTTTGAAAATTCTTTAAGTTTACTAACCTTTCCTACCGGTTGCTTTCAAAATAGCTCATTGAATCTTTCGGGCATCTCCCTAAATTGTCCTCTTGGTAATGTAGGAGCAGACGCCGATGCTTTATTCCTGCCAACGAATCCTGGTCAAGGGTCCAAGAATATTTCCTTTTCTCTCTGAACGTCGAACTATACCTTGTTTTGTGTTGTCGATCGCACCTATGGTTGGTAATGCTATGAATTTTGGTATGCTCCAGTTGAAGCACCTCCTCTTGTCATGACATCAATGCGTCTTCTCTCAGCTCACCAGAAATCATTTGGATGTTCTGGTTGGGATTCAGATTGGTATTCTACAAGGGGATTGGATTTCCCATATTCTTGGCATGCCACTTAGCAATCGGTAGAGGGAATTCCTCGACAATATGGTCGACAACTTTACAATACGAACATGCCTTCGCAGGACTCGTATAGTCCCAAGCAAAGTGTATTAGTTGTCCATAATTATATCATATTATTTGGCCTCTTCCATGACCAAATCCTCTTCCACCTTATTGTTGTCCTCGGCCTCAAAAATTGCCACCCCCCTAGGTTGAGGTTAGTCTTGCAGCTGTGGATACTGGTTCTATTGATATTGGGGTTGAGGATACTAATTTTGTTGATATTGGGTGAGTGGATATTGAGCAGTTGGGTATTAATATTTCACTCGCTTAGCTTGTATCTTCTCATCGCTCTTCATTAAGTCGGTATCCACGGTTTTCTCCTGCGACAGATGCAATGCTCTGCAATCCTTCTCATCATGCCCTACAAATTTATAAAATTTATAGTATAGACTAGTTGGTGTACTTACAATATTCTTCAAGTAAAAGCACTCTCCCGACCGATGGCCTCGGGTCTGACATATTCTACACCAAGGCATCCCTTGTGTATTTAATGGGTTTGGTGCTGTTGTTGTGATAAAGTTCATGAGCGTCGAGCAATTATCTTTATGGTGTCCCTCAGTTCTACATCGGGTACACCATATCTCTTCTTGGATCTCTTTCCATTTCTTAATGTCCTGGATTTGCAGCATAAGGTTGGCTATTTGTGACTGAATATGCATCATTCCTACACCGGTCTCTCTGATTAGTGAGGATTCTAACTTTATTGTTATCTCCAGGGATTCTGTCTGCGACGCAATTTTCTGTTGCATTAATGAGGATTCATATGTGTGGCAACAACACTGCAATGAACCATTCCTTATGTTGCACGTCTGACATATGAAAGCTTACTTTGTCCATCACTGTCTTAAATCTCTGGTCAAAGTCTGAGATAGACTTTGTAGGTAATTGCTTGTTTTCTTTGATTTTTGTGATGCATTGCGACTCAAATTTCAGCTTTCTAAACTCGTTTATTAATCCCACTCGAATTTGGTCGAGTGTTTTCTACACATCTCCCACTGGAACTATAGATAACCTCATGTACCAGTCCAGTGCATGACCTCTCAGGGTTGTGATCATTATTCTTGCTTTATCGCTTTATCTTGGACCTGTCGCATGGTCCATACCACTTCACATAGAAACCAATGTTGCTCTCAGTCTTCTAACCCATATCCATTAAATATAGGTAACCTAATATCGTTTCTGGCCATTATATTGACTCATGTTACACTTGAACAAAAAATTTGACTAGTAGGACTCCCTGGTCCGCTATTCGCAGCGTTAGTATTACTTGTATTTACAAAACCACTAAGAGACGAGTATCTAGATCTTACCTCTGACGATGTGCATGGGGTTGTAGGTGTATCGTACTTGTACTCTGGGTCTATAGCTTCTGCTTCTTCTTATTCTCTTTCGAATATCGGTTGATATTCCTCTTCTTCATCTCAAGAACCTTCGTCAAAATGCAACGTTAAATCCTAGTCCTCTCCTTTGGTTGTACTGGAACTTCCTCTTCTTGTCACGATTTTACTTCTCTTTCCTAACAGAAATCTTCTTCCACTCCTTAAACGTCCACCTTCTAGTTCAATTCCGCTATTAGTAGGGAACATCTCAGCTTAGTTTGCTCCATTTTTCACGCACTTATTCTGCTACATATCCCTTTTTTTGCGCACAATCCTTCCAACTGTCATACTCCATTCTCATGACTCCTTTTTCCCATACAAGCATCTTTATCCAATTTTTCAAAGATGTCAAGTATCTTCCTCGTGGTCCTTGGAAAAAAATTCTTTCCACCTCACTATATGAGGTTATTGTTTCGACAAAAAACTTAGTAATTTAACTTTCCAGAATATTGTCTACCCAAAAATCGACAGCCCTCGACACATGGTTGCTAGTACTCTTTAGTCACTAAATCAGCTGGGGATTCCACTATGTCAGTTCTCCTCCTTGGAAATTATTCCGTTGGGTTGCTAACTTCTACAACCATTCATACAACACAATAAGGAACTCAAAAAATAAAATCTCATGAATATTCATATAAAGGTATCGCTCCAACCACCTCATCGGATTCAACCACGATCCTTTAATTTATTCTTGTGTAAACTCTAATGCTTTAATATCCACCCAATCTTGGATTTCCAGCTTCTTCAGATGTCAAAACATGTCCCTCACCAAAATGATTCACGGTCCCGACAACAGAACCATTTGTTGGAGTTTCCCCCTTCTAACTAGGTTCAGACCTTCTGTTGCACGCAACAAAGCCCAAGATATTGGTCCGATAGAGAAAGGCTTAGTAGGAAACACCTGCGATGTAGATGCAGTCTCACCCGAGATATCTCTTATGGGTAACCGCAAGAACCAGGTTTCCATAGTTGGGTGGGTATTTCTTCTCCCTTGGTACCTTACAAACTCACTTAACCAAATTCAGTGGGTGTATTGCGTAACCTTACTATGCACAGATAAGACAATACTTAAGGTATCTGCTAGAGATATTATAACAACAATATAAGCTTAACACACAGGTTATCTATTAATAGTGCGACTCGTGCATAAGATAACTCACTCATTCATAAGAAAATACATAAACACCTAATCACAATATAGATTCTTGAGACAAAAGCACATTCATCATACATATTCATATGCATTCATGCAACATAAACACATTCATAATCTACTCATTGACACAGTATTTAATGTGGAAACCCATCCAGGAAAAACCACAAAGGCACTGTTCATTTGGCATGAGAAATATATGGCACCTTTTGTCTGCGCACTCAGTTGTAGATTCTGTTATAGATCTTCTTCTCTTTTCTATACATACTTCACTCTTCTCTCATGATATATATTATTTTGTCATTCAATCTTTTCGTATTTGACTCTACTGTCAATACGCACATAGCCTGGATCGACTACTCTTCTTACAGACTCAATTGAATGAATAGAGACTAAGAAAAGTAACAGTAGGTAGTAAAAGTATGTAGGTAAGTAACTTGCATACAGGTTGGGTTCCTCCTTTTATAGACTCTTTACATGTCGCATTCAGCTGAATTCATTCTGTTAGCCAACAAGTTTTCTTCCTATTCTAGTTACACTTGTTAGTAGGAACTATCGTCCCAAAATACAAATATGCTTTTATTCGTTACAGCATGTGTGACTCTAGTTGACTTAGTACCCATGATCTCTTGATCTATTATTTCCAGTCATTGCACGCCTTCTGTAGCATGGTTCCTTCCATCGTGGTTGATCTTGTCACCTCCTTTCCTTCTGTTGCGGCTTCTCTTCTTTGACAAATTCTTCTCCTGTCGCAACTTCCTCTGCGACTATTTCTTCGGTATTATCTCTTTCTCTCTTATCTACTTCTATATTCCTATGTCACAGATTCCACTGTAGCTACTTCTTCTACCTTGTTCTTTCTTCCACATCTGCTTCTGTCGTAGCTTTCTCTCCACCTTCATATGCTTATGTCACAACTTCTTCTCCCTGCAACCAAACTCTGTATCTACTTGGGAAGAAATCTAACTGAATTATGCCTATCTTTCCCTTGGGCCAACAATGCATCATATGCTAGAACCATATCTCCCTCACTAGAGTTACAAGGATGGACATAATAGTTGTAGTTGATTTTGGAGTCATTTTTTGTAGCTTCTGTATTTCGTAATGGCATCCATCGATCCTCATATATTTTCTCCAATGCTATTAGTCTTTGTTCTAATAGCGTAGTGTCAAGAAGTAGCTCAATTGTTATCTAAAGGGTTGGCATTTTGGACTTTATGGGTCAAACTGCTTCATCCCAATGAATGAGGTGAAAAGGTGGGAATGTTGTGAGGGAAACCATCATAGTTCTAGAAAGCAAACCACATATGAATGGTTGGGTTTCACTAACAGAGATGTAAACTAATTGTTACACCTTTTACATGTAATTCATCATTCATCATCATAAAAACAAAGTTTTAAGGAAGAAGAACTTATGTACCTTGAATATGAAGTTTGTCTGGCATACTCGTTAAGCGTCGATCCTTGTATTTTGGTTTGTTGCTCCTAAGTTTCCAAAACACACTTACACACATGAAAAACACTAACCTTTTTCATCCCAATGACAAATCATCGACAACAATTCAAAATAAACCTAAGCAATACATTTACCTCCACAAAACTTGTGAGATAAAGATTTTTTTTAGGGGGAAAGCAAATCAATTTATATTGACTATGGAGAGATAAATTCTTACAATATTGCGGTCGTAGTTTGTGGTACTATCATTCTCAAGTATCTAGGTCCCCTCCTTCTCCCTTAGCCTCAATCACAAAGGCTTCGAACAATGAAAGCTTTTTGCGCTCTCTCTCTCTCTCTCTTAGTGCAATGTCGTCTAATCTTCTATCATTGTAACCTCTTGGATATCTACCCAAAGGGTCTCTTTTATATACTTTGATTGGGTCTATAGTGGGCAATGATTCCAAGGTGCATGAATTGCATTCTTAACAAGTCTCTTCCATGCATCATTGAGCTTTTATTTAATTTCATGTGCACTTTTTTACACATGTTCACTTCACTTTAAGTCCTTGGTCATGATTATTGGCTCCATAGTAGTGACCATATGTGCTTGGTCTCCCATTTAGGGCCTAAATTAGAGACCATTCGCTCTTCTCTTCAAGGAAAGTAGTAACCAAACCTAGTAAAGCGCATTTTTGCAGTATTTCTAAGTCAATTTTGATGCGGACAAGGAACTTAATGTCCAATTTTGGTCTTCATCATTGAGGGTGTTAAATAACATTATAACAATGAACCCTACGGATTTTTTTACAGATGTTCGACATGCCCATAGTGTCAAAAATAACATGTGGTGATAATTAGCCTTATGCTTATTTATTATCTATTATAGTATGGTTTTGAGTACTTTGTTGATGGACTCAACTTATCTATTTCACTATGGATAGGAAGGTAATGTAAACTCATATGTGAATCCCATGAATGTTGACAATTATTGAAAAAAATCATTTTCAAAATGTTTGTCATGATATGAGACCAATTGTTTGGTTATTCTAAAAAGAGTTATGACATAGTTAAAGAAGAACCGGGTAGAAGACCCACCTTTATTGTTATGGGAAGGCATAACTTCTTCCCATTTTATGAAATAATCGACAACCACAATGTTCTACTTATGGACACTTGCATATGTTAAGTTATAGATCATGAAGTTGATTCCCAATTGCAAAAGGGCCTAACCATGACAATTGGATGAAGTGGATATGGTGGAGCTCATGTTTTCGAGGTGAATATCTATAATTTCATACACATATTAACGCCATGCATACAATTGTGGAAGAAACAAGCATAGGAATATATGGCATGGACAATTTTCTAAGTTTTCAACATTCTAGATAAATGGTCATTCCATGCACCACTATGATTGTCATTCAAAACAAGATCCATGCCTCTGTTACTAAGACATCAGTGCAAGACTATATATGTTCCTCATATGTAAAGGATGTCTCCTAGCTATGAGGAGGGTTTAAGGTACCTATTATCAAATGTGTCAATGGTTGTCTTATGATAAGTATGGGGGGGATTTTTCATTTGTTGTTATGTTAGTATGTTACCATATGTTGGGCCTAGGGACAGTAAGGTAGAATTCATGTAGAATTCTGCCTAAGTATGGAGAAGAGTTAAAGTAGAAGAGGAAGGATCTATGACCGAGGAAGCAACATAAAGGCGAGAGGAGGAAGGATGTTGCAACAGAGGAAGTGAAACAGAAAAAGAAGAAGAGGAGAAGGTGCTGGAAGAAGAAGTTGCGCCAAATAAGTAAGCCACGACAGAAGGATGGAGTGCAACCCGGGACGGTGCGATAGAATATTAGCAGCAGAAGGCATGAAATAGCATAACGGTTGGAAAACAACAGTAAGCCATAATGTTGAGAAAGTGACATGCCTTAACGATCATGGGTACGAGCTCAGCTGGAGCCAACAAAAACCACGTGCATGAAGGCAACTTTGTAAGTCATGCCAATAGTGCCTTCCGTTATGTGTTGCTAGAATAGGAAAGACAACATGTTGGCTGGATATATTAATTTGGTTGAGATAGCGATAGAAAAGGAGTCTGTAAGGAGTTTATATAGAGTCTATATTGAGTCGATATTGAGTCTGTATCAAGTACATACAAGATCTGTATTGAGTCTATAATAGGGATATAAAAGAAGGAACCCAAGCTGTATGTGGGTTAGAAATTTACGGAATAGAATTTTGAGCTAGACTCAAAAGAGATTTTCCCAACAGTCTGCTTGGTAGACTCTCGTTGGATGGAAGCATAAGTTCTTGGTTAATGGATCTGTATCATTGAGTGCATCAGAGTAACAGATCTGTCGCTGAGTACGTAGAAGAGTAGGGAAGGTTCTGTCAATCCAGGATGTGTGAGGATCACTAGCAGAAGTAGAGTAGGAAGAGAAAGAGAGAGAATATCAGAGAGCATAAGAGGGAGGAAGAGTATGCCAAATTTAAGAAGAATATCTTGAGGAGAGTCTACAACTTAGTTCCCAAATGAAAGGTGCATCTATTTCCTCATGCCAGATGAATAGCACCTTGTGGTTTTTGCCCGGATGGGATTCCATGTTATATTCTGTGTATATGTGTGAATTTTGAATAACGTAGATATATGTGTAAATGTTGCATTGAAAGAATGACTATAGGTTTACTTACAAATGAATAGATTTATAATGGTTTCCCTGTGTTACTGGATGTGGTTATGTTACATGATTATTTTCTATTTAATTAATACATAAGAAAGGTTGGGGTGTAGCCTAGCTGTTGAGCACGGTGAACACAAATAACCCACCCTTGGACCTTGTTGGAATCCAAGGCGTAGGTCTAGGTACTAAACACCCTCCCACACAACAACGAAAACGTGGTTTTTGCAGTTACCCATCAAGAGAGATATCTCGGGTGAGACAGCATTTGCATCACAGGTGCTGCCGGCTAAGCTCTACTCTGTCGAACCGATATCTCAGGCATTGTTGTGCTGAGAAGAAGGGTTTGAACATAGGTCAAGATCCCCAGAAAAAGGGATAGAGAGACTCAAAAATCCAATAAATGGTTATGTTGCTAGGACCTTGAGTCGTTGTGGTGAGGGATATGTTTTGGCAACCTACAAAACTGGAGAACAAAGTTTGGGTGGAATCCAAAGAGATACAGTTCGCTCAAAAATAATTTGAAGGCTCTCGGTGGAACCCAACAGATTGGCTGGGTTGATACATATACACAAACATACATGAGATTTTATTTTATGAGTTTCCCATTGTGTTGCATGAATGGTTGTCTAATTTAGTGACCCGACAAAGAAACTTTCAAGGTGGAGAACCAAGGGAGTGGACTCCCTAGTTAGTTGAGTAATTGGAAAAAGTAAGCAACCCTGTGTCGAGGGCTGTAGATTTTTGGATAGATAGTATCATAGAGGGACATATTATAGAGTTTGTTGTTGACATAATAACCTCATACAGTGAGGCAAAGTAAAAAAAAATCAAGGCCCACACAATAGACATCTTTAAAGACGTGGATAAAAATGCGTGTATGTGAAAAAGGCATTCTGCGAATGTAACAAGACTGTATAGAAATGGAGTGGCTATGTCTCAGCAGAACCCTAAAGTGAGATCTTCCCAGGAGATATTTGAACAGAACTAGAGCAAGGATTTTTAAGAAGCAGAAGAAGATTCAGGTCTGGCAAGCGAAGAAAAACTATGTTAGGAAGAGGGAGTTGCAACACAAATAGAGAAGAAGAAGGCTATGAGCTCATGTCATACATGGATGAAGGGTCTTGTGACGAAGAAGAGGAATATCAACCAATCTCTGAAGGAGACAAAGAGTCAAAAGAGTTGACTAAAGCTTCAGAACGAGAACGTGCTTACAACTTGCCTATAGCAAAGCATACTTCGCCAGAGGTAAGATCGAGAGACTTATCTCCAAGTAATTATGTAAATATGAGTAATACTGGCGCTGTAAAAAGCGGACAAGGAAGTCAACTAGCCAACATTTTGTTTTGACTGTACCAGCAACAAATACAATGGATGGAGCTAAAATTAGGTTACCAATATTCAATGGAAATGGGTTGGAAGACCTAAAACAACATTAGTTCCATTCTGAAATTGTCTAGACTATGCAACATATACAGGATGAGAATACCAAGAAAGATTAGATGATCATGAATCTGTGAGGTCGTGCGTTGGACTGGTATATGAAATTTTCCATAGTACCAGTAGGAATTGTCCCAAAAACACTCAATGATATTCTAGTGGGTCTGATAGATGAATTTAGAAAGCCAAAGTCTGAATCACAGTGCATCACTGAAATCAAAGAGATTAAGCAGTTACCAACAGAATCTGTTTGGGACTTTGACCAAAGATTTAAGACATTGATGGCCAAAGTGAGCTTCAAAATTTCGGATGTACAACACAAGGAATGGTTTATTGTTGCCTTGTTACCACATATCTGAACTCCGTTGATGCAACAAAAGATTGTGTCGCAGATAGAGGCTCTGCAAATAGCAATAAAATTAGAAGCCTCGTCGGTTGGAGATACTGGCTCAAGAATGATGCAAATTTAGTCGCAGTTGGTCTACCTGATGGTGCAACTCCAAGACATTAAGAGAAGAAAGGAAGTTCAAGAAGAACTATGGTGTACAATATGCAGAACAAATGGACACCATAAAGACAATTTCCCAGTGCTTATAAATTATGTCGCAACAGGTGCGTCGAACTTCTTAAAAACCAAAGGAATGCCTTGGTGTAGGATATGCCAGACTAGGAGCCATAAGTTTGAAGAATGTATGTACTTACAGAAGATTGTAAGCACACTCACTAGTCTGTATTGTAAATTTTGTAGATCAGTAGGTCATGATGAAAAAGACCGCAGAGCATTTCATCTACTGCAAGAAAAGACGATGGATACCTACTTAATGAAAAATGATGAGCAAATGCAAGTTGAACAAGTGCAACCTCAGTATCAGCCTGTGCAATATCAACAACCACAATACCCTTGGTCGTAATACCAACAGAATCAGTATCCTTAACAACAACAATACCCTCCGCAAAGGGAGGGTGGAAACTTTAGAGGTCGAGGAAAACAATAAGGAGGAGTATTTGGTCGTGGAAGAGGCCAAGTCATATGTTATATATTGTGGGAATCCATGACATTTTTCCTAATATTGTCAAAGTCCTGTGAAAAATTGTACATATTGTAAAGCATTTGATCACACTGTCAAACAGTGCCTGCAACTAATTGCGAAATGGAAAGTTAGAACTATCGTAAATCTTGACCTGGTGCAGAATCAAAATCCAAATCCCAATCAAAACATTCAAACAATTTCTGCCTAACCAAGAGAACCTCACATTTCTATAGTCACAAGTGGAGGTGTTGCGACATGTGCATACCAAAATACATAGTAAGGACAACCACAAGTGAGACCCACGGCACAAAATAAAGCTCTACTAGATGTCCAAAAGGAGAAAAAAGTATTATTGGAGGTGTGACAAGACTTCGTTGATGTTAACCACTCGTCAACATCTGGACAAATCAAGACCATGCTCGAACGATTTGAACAGCTCATCAGGAAGCCACAAATGAAAAAGGTTAGCAAGCTTAAATAATTTTTCAAAATTTGTTTAGCACTAATCAATGATAAAGATGTTGTCGTAGAATGGACAACACTCATAGAAGAAACCCCAAATGACTTGCGACCTGAAAAAAGAGTTAATCATATCGGGAAAAAACTAAAGACAAGCTGAGAACTGCAAATGACTGCATAGATAGGAGACTATGATATGGATTATATCATATTATATTTGGGCCCATATGTCAACATATTGGCAAGACAAACATGGGAGAGCATGAACAAGCCACAGCTGGACTGGTCTCTTATTCAGCTAAGGCTTGTGAGCCAGTCCAACATTCTACCAATTGGTAGGCTAGCCCAAGTGCCTGTTGAAGTCAAAGGCTTAAGAACATATGTCAACTTTGAAGTCATTGACATTGTAGATAACACAAATCCATATCCTGCACTGCTATGAATTGATTAGGCAATAGAGAACCAAACCATTATAAACTTCAAGAAAAGGATCTTATCATTTGAAGATTCTAAAATAAGAGTGGTTGCGCCAATTGATCCACTCGAAGGACAAAGATATGTTGAGCCCATACATAGTGACAGGCAGGGAAATTATCTAGATCAGTTGTATAACATCATGTCTTCAAAGAAATACTATATAAATCCAACAGCTAATGGGAAACTGAGCTGGCAGAGTGTAATCTCGTGCACGTCTAACTCAATCGATGCCCTGGAAAATTGGCAGAACAAGAAGTGTCCATGAGAAGATCCATAAGAATCACAAGAGCTGTCTGAAGGGTAGGAGCTGAAGCGAGTGCGTTGCCTACATATGAAGGATTACCTAACCTTGCATATTTTCTGGAATAATTTGAAGAAAAAGTCACAGAATCACAGCGATTGTCCGCTATGGACTACGTACTGAAAGCTACACCTACTAGATGGTGGGGTACACATAAATAATCTATCTTCGAATGGCCACATTGTAGAAGATTAATGGAGACCAGATTTGGGGAAGAGATCAATTGCCCTGATCAAAAATAAACAGGACTGACAGATCCTGTGGAACATAATGAGCATTGTCACAGGAACTGGAAAGAATACTCGCGACAAGAATGGGTTCATCAATTCATGCGCACTTTGGAAATGGTACCAAGAAGTTGGTACACATCAGTAGAGCTACGACGAGGAACTGTCGAATGGGAAATCTTAGCTGTAAGATTCACCCAGACATTTGAGTTCACAAGTGAACAACCGACAGTTGATGTTGTGTTGCAAATGATAAAGGAAAAGATATTTGAAGAAATCCTCACCGCAACCATGAATTTCCATCAATTCAACATGAAAGTACACAACTCGATGGAGTGTTATAATATCACGGGGGATCTGGATGATAATGACCCACTTGACATAATATACATTGCCAGAAGGAATGTGCGTAGTGGAAGGAGTTCACACATGTGAAGATATACCTTACCCTGCTCGATACGACCTTAAAAAAAGGGGGGGAATGACAGCAAGCTTTTTAGTGCCATCCCGCTTTATAACGATAACTATCATTTAGAGTGACATATTAGTGGTGGCATATTGCAAAAATATTTGATTAATTATCCCACGGTACACCCATGCGCCTGAAAGGATTGATTCCTTTCTGATTAATTAATCACGCGTGCGAAGAACGTGTAATACCCCTTGAATTAATAATTTGTTATTCTGTTGGAAAATACCTTGATTATTATTTTATTATTCTTTGACATGAAAGTCAAGAATAAAACATTTTGTAATAAAACATTCCCTATTTAATAAAATATGCTGAAGGGGAACAAAAGAGGATATAGCTGTTAAAAGACTATTTGCTGACCCACAAGAGGAAAATGACAAGTGGAAAAGACCACTGAGTGAGAACTCAAGATGCAGAAGGCATCATCCCCCAAAATCAGGTTTTCACTCCTAGTTGAGCTACTAAAAAGCAGGAGGATAATAAATGACCAAGTCCTAGGAAAAATACTATTTAATAGTATGTTGATGAGTTGCAAGAGGCTAGCATTGGATGGGGGATTAACATCTATGGAATGCAAGAGATTGGGAATTAAGATATTTTTCTCTTGTGGTTAAGCAAACATGATCGGGGGTTCTAGAGAAAGTAATTTGGTTGCTCTGGGAGTTGGTTGGGAGGAACAACTTCTCTACTTTTGTTTTCCCAGCATTGGTGCCAGGTTCCTACTTTGTTTTTTCTTATAACTAATTCTAGTTATAGTAGGATGTGTATGTGAAATGATTATGTACAGTTACATCTCCAAACAGTAGGATCATGCAACTTTGTAGAACAAATATCCTTATTTCTCTGATGTATTTTAGATCTGTACAATTTTTTTACAGTAGTGATTAATATTTTGTTCTAAGTAAAATTACCTAGTTTTGACTATGGTAAATCTGTTAATGGTTTTGGAATCAGTATTTGAATGATTTGGAATTGAGGTGTATGTATCTAATGAATTGAATCCTCTGTTGTTGTATCTAATTGGATATCCTACTATCTTTCATCAGAATGTGTCAATTTATGTAAATCCTCCTTGATTCCTGCATTTAACTGGCATTGTCTGTTTGTATCGTTTTCAACCAACCTAATTATGCTTATTGGAATGTGGACTGGATCTGCAATGTTGTTATAGCGTAGATCTATATTATTCCTATGTCATAGTTGAAAATTATTTTCATTTTACATAGAGGAAACCTTAAATTTTGTTATATGAATCCCTAATCAACTTAGCGCAGTTAGGGCTTAACTGTTAAAATTATGAATAACAAGACGAAATCAAAGAAGGGTTAAGCATCAAGTTAATTTTCAGATCTGTTTAGCTTACAGTAAATCAAAACCTCAGATCAAACTAGAAACCCTTGAATCTGTAAAGTTAAACATTGATCAACAAAGATTAGAAGATCAACGGTCCAGATCTCATCCGCATCTAGATCGATGGTTCACAAAAGTTTCTGAAGTGAGATTTCTGCATCAAATCAAATCAACGGTTAGGATTAATGCTGTAAGGATCAATGGTGTTGAAAGCAGATGCAAAATGCGGAAGAAGAAAGTCAAGAATTAAGTTAACTGAACTTGAAGTTTCTGAAGTCTGATTTTTGCATCAAATAGATCGACGATCCACAACGATTTCGCTGGGAGAAGTTGCGAGATGTGGAAATTTTTTTGATGTGTGCAAAATATTTATGGAATGCACTTCATAGTTTTTTAAGTCCACCGTTGATTTGGTGGGAACACTGATCGGACGATCAACAAGCCATTTCGTTGATTCAAGTAGCAAGTTGATTAACAGCAGAGAGTGGGTGCACAAATTTTATCCAACAGAATTTTTTATAGGCTTGAGTCTGCCTGAATGAGTTAGATGTCGATACATAAAGAAGTAGATCAATGACCGAGATTGCATCTGCAAGGAATATCAACGACTGTTAATAGTTGCAAAGCTTTCATTGTGGATTCCAGAAATAAGTATATCAACGATCGAGACTTTATCTACAAACAAGATCAACGGTTGATACTGGTTACGAAGATTTCATTGTGAAAACTGCAAAGAATCAAATCAATGGTCGGGACTTAAGCCACAAGAAATCAATGGCACAAGGTATAAAAGCCAAGTTATCGGAATTTGGTGTTTTTCGCACCTCGGAATCCGCCTACGAAAGGCAAAAGGCGGGAGGCGGCAAATGGGAAAAAGTTAAGGCAAAATGGTTGTTTTCTAATTTTTGAGGTCCGCAGCGGAAGGAGGAAGGCGGAGGGTAGAAAGGCGAAGTGTTATTTTTGTGGGTTTTTTCAATTTTCTAGGTCCGCGACAGAAGGCGGAAGGGTGGAAGTCAAAAGGTGGAAAGATGAAAGACCAAGTGATCATTTCATGGAGTTTCTGTCTTTCGACGTCTGTCGCGGAAGGAAGAAAAGGGGAAGTCAAAAGGTGGAAAGACAAAGGACAAGGTGGATGTTTCATTGAATTCCAATTTTAGTATTCCGCAGCAGAAGGCGGAAGAGCGAAAAGTGGTTCCAAGGACTCTGTCGCACCTTATGTTTCCGATTCCCGTATTTCGTAGCAGAAAGGATAATGCAGAATGTGGAACACGGAATCAGAACTACGAAATGGTTATGGCAGAAGAACAGTAACTTATCTTTCTGAGTTTTTGTTTGGAAATCTATTCTTTTTGGAAAAACAGTTCTAATTCTTTTAAGAAAATGATGATCAGTTCATATGTCTAGGGTTATGCTTTAAAAATCTCTATTTGTTTGTAATGCCTCATAACAGTTAAATATTTTATTTATATGTCTGAAGATATATGGTTATAGAGTTTTTTTTATTTTTGAAATTTGAGGTATGTTACATATGGTATCAAAGCATGGTTTCAGCACTAGGCCTGAATAGGCTCAACACACTACTGCTTTAGAAATCAACAAACTAACTCGTGTTTATTTTGTTTTGAAATTCTCTTATACACAGCAAAGAGAAGTACAAATATATTTTGCAGGAAATATGGCATATGTGGGAATGTCTGTAGAAGAGGAACATCGCCCGGAAAAAACCTTTAAATGAAGAGGGAAATCTAAAGGATGGAGAATTATGGGTAGATCTAAATGAAAGTCAGGACAATAAATCTGAATTAAAAAGGACAGTGGATGAACTAAGGTCTGAATTAAGAAGGGTTAAAGAAGATAACGAGTGAATTCTGAAGGCTCAAGAAGAACTGAACACTATCTTGCTAGCAAAAATCCATAATGAAGAAAAAGATAAAAATAAGGATTTTGATCAGGAATTGCCTAAAACTGCCTTGTACAATAAACATAAGGATAGGAAGCTGGAATTTTCCAGACATAACTCTGACACTTCAAGTGAAGAGTCAGTTAAACATCACAGAAAATCTCAATAGTCAACCGAAAGCAGTGACAAAAATAAAAAGAAGAAAAAATACAGACCCTATGAGGAAATCTCTAGGGAGTTCAAGAAAATTAAACCACCCATGTTTAATGGAGAAATCGAGAAGGGAGAGGAGGCAGAGGCCTGGCTATCTGGAAAGAAAAAGTACTTCCAAATATATAATTACTCAGATGAGTTGAAAGAAAAAATGGTCATTTATAATCTGACAAGAAAAGTAGATATTTGGCAGCAACACATAAAGAAAGTTAAGGGTATAAAAGAAAGGTATGTAACCTAGAAAAAATTTAAGAAACTTTTTAAAAGAAAATATTTATCTGAATAGTGTTATGAAGAAAAAGCCAAGGAGTTTTATGAACTAAGGTTAGGGGCCATGACAATGAAAGAACTCTGTAGTAAGTTCTTAGGCTTACTTTGCTATGTCCCCTACATAATTGATGAGAATCCCAAGATACAGTGGTTCCTTAGCTTCCTGCCCCTCATGTTTAAAGAATGGATTGAATCTGACAATCCAAAGACACTAGAGGAAGCGATGAGGAAGGCCAACTTCGGTTATGACCAAAACAAGAACAAAAGAGAAAGTATACCATCTTGGAAAAATCAGAGGACAAATAATTTTGATTCTAAAAGAAAACAAAATAAGTTCCATAAAAACATGGGAAATAATCATAGAGGGTATCAAGGTAACAATTACAAAGGTTTTAAACCTCAAGATTCTGTGGCACCCTCAATCATTCCTAATAAGAACCCGACACAAAAAGAACTCTTAAAATGTTGGGAGTGTGGAGAGCAACAGTACTTTAAATACTGTCCAGCAAGGAAACAAAAGTTTAATGTTTATTCTATCCAGGAAGCAGTTACAGTTGGGGATATGGCCAGGAGCATGCCCATAATCTGTGTTGCACTAGAAAATCGGTAAGCAGACCACCATAATTCTATGGTTGAAATTGAAGGTATGATAAATAATCAACCTATCTCTATCTTAATTGATCTAAGCGCAAGCCTAAGTTATATTTCACCTAGAGTAGTTGATTTATGCAATTTGGTAACTGAAAAGTTTGATAAGTCATGGCTTATACAGTTAGCCACGGGTACAAAAAGAAAGGTTACTAGTATTATTAGAAATTGTAAGATAATTTTGAATGATTTCCTTACGCATGTGAATGTAAATATATTTCCTTTAGGATCTTATGATTTGTTAATAGAAATGGATTGGCTTGAAGAGCATAAAGTTTTGCTAAATTGTTTTGATAAAACATTTACGTGTATTGATAATAATGGAAATGATATAAAAGTGAAAGAAATTCCTAGGAAGGTAACCATCAGACAAATCTCTGCTCTGCAAATGAAGAAATCGGTAAGAAAAGGACATAAGGTATTCGCACTATATATAATAAATGACAAGGAAAATTATATGAAACCTAAATTGGAAGACATACCTATTTTAAAGGAGTTCGAAGATATATTTCCGGAAGAAGTCCCTGGACTCCTCCAAAAAGGGATATAAAATTCACGATCGATATGATACCTGGAGCAGTCTTAACATTGAAATCTCCATATCGAATTAACATAATTGAACTCACAGAACTAAAATTGCAATTACAAGAACTAATCGATAAAAAGTACATTCGACCAAGCATGTCTCCCTGGGGAGCACCGGTCTTGTTTGTGAAAAAGAAGGACAGGACATTAAGATTATGTATAGATTACAGGCAATTGAATAAAGTGAGTATTAAAAAACAATACCCACTTCCTTGGATAGATGATATGTCCGATCAGCTCCGCGGAGCAACTATATTTTCAAAGATAGATTTAAGGTCGAGTTATCATCAAGTGCAAATAAAAGATGAAGATATTTTTAAAACAGCATTTAGGACTCGTTACAGTCACTATGAGTTTGTTGTAATGCCCTTTGGGTTGACAAACGCACCTGTTGCATTCATGTGTTTAATGAACAACATCTTAAGTAACTATCCAGATAAATTTTTGGTTGTCTTCATTGATGACATATTAATCTACTCTAAGAATGAACAAGAACAATAAGAACATCTGAAAATCGTTTTGCAAGTATTAAGAGAACAACAACTTTATGCAAAGTTTAGTAAGTGTGACTTTTTCAAAGACAAGATTCAGTACCTCGGGCACGTAGTGTCTAAGGATGGAATCTCAGTCGACCCAAATAAGGTAAAATCCATCATGGAATGGTCGGTTCCTAAAAATGTATCTGACATTGAATCATTTATGGGAATTACTCGATACTACAGGAAGTGCATAGAAGGATTTTCTAAGATTGCCTACCCTATAACTTCCTCACAAAAGAAAGGAAGAAAATTTGAGTGGACTAAAAAGTGCGAGGAAAGTTTTAACAAAATAAAACATTTATTAACCACCGCCATGATCTTAAAAATTGTTGGTCCATTCAAGGATTTCGCCATATGTACCGATGCTTGCAATGAAGGGTTAGGTGGAGTTTTACTACAGGACAATTATGTTGTAGCTTATGAATCCAGAAAATTAAAAGATCATGAGATGAATTATGTGACACATGATCTAGAACTTGCTGCTATAATTCACGCCTTAAAAATGTGGTGACATTACTTAATTGGGAGTTTTTACTTATGTCAGACAACATAAGCCTTAAATATTTATTTTGATCAACATAATTTGAATGCAAGACAATCCAGATGGTTGTGCTCTCTAAACGAGTATGACTTCGAAATAAAGCACATAAAAGGAAAAGAAAATAAAGTAGCAGATGCTTTAAGTCGACATGCAAATTTACTGTGTGCAAGCAACAGCTACGAATCTAATCTGGGAAAAATCATATTTTAAGTACTAGAAATTATGATGGTGAATATCAGAATTTAAAAGAAAAGACTGCTAAAAATGAACAAGAACAAGTAAAAACAGACTTTAGCATGAACCAACAACGACTATTGTTGTATAAAAACAGGTTGTATATACCTAACATAAGAGAAATCAAATTGACAGTCATGGATGAACTACATAAAAAACCATACTCGGGGCACCCGGGATATGAGAAAATGATCACCATGATAAAAAAAGACTTCTTTTGGCCAAACATGAAAAAGGAAGTGGCTGAATACTTAGCCCGTTTCCTTGAATGTCAGCAAGTTAAAGTAGAACATCAACATCCCGCAGGATTGTTGCAACCACTACCCATACCAGAATGGAAGTGGGAGACCATCAGTATGGATTTCATCACTGGATTGCCCAAGAATTTCAAACAACATGATTCCATCATGGTTATGGTTGACAAATTAATCAAAGCGTCTCATTTTATACCTATCAAATCTACCTACAAAGCTGTTAATATTGCAGACATCTTCATGAAAGAAATATTCAAGTTACATGGCGTACAGAAGGTAATAGTATCGGATAGATGCGTGAAGTTTACAGGCAACTTATGGAAAGCCTTATTTAAAGGCTTGGGTACCCAGTTAAATTTTAGTACTGCATATCATCCACAAACGGATGGCCAGACTGAAAGGGTAAACCAAGTTCTAGAGGACATACTAAGAATGTATGTTATGGAAAAACCAGGTAAGTGGGAAGACTACCTACACTTAGTTGAATTTGCTTATAACAATAATTTCCAAGTTTCTGCAGGTATGAGTCCATTTGAAATTTTATATGGGCGTAAGTGTAATACTCCAATCTCATGGAGAAGCCCTGTTGATAGATTAATGTTAGGACCTGATTTATTAGAAGATATGGAACTAACCGTGAAACAGGTAAAACAAAACTTGAAGGCTACCCAAGACAAGCAGAAAAGTAATGCTGACTTAAAAAGAACTCCTAAAGAGTTCAGGTGGGTGATCATGTATACATAAAGGTAAATCCCAAGAAAAGTACCTTGAGACTGGGAAAGTATAAGAAATTGGCACCTAGGTATTGTGATCCATTTGAAAATCTAGCTAAAGTGGGGTTGGTTGCATACTAGTTAGCCCTACCACCCACTATTAAAGTACATAATGTGTTGCATATTTATATATTGAAAAGATATATTCATTATGTTTCTCTTGTGATTGATGGGAATGTAATACAGGTGGAACCAGAGGGAGAGTTCCAAGTGGGTCCAGAGCGCATTCTTGATAGGAGAGAACTTTTACTTTGGAACCACACCATCGAATAGTTAAAGGTGCAATGGAAGCACCTCAGTCCGAAAGAAGCTACTTGTGAGCTGGAAAGTAATATGCGGGAGGCATATCCAGACTTATTCCAAGAGGCTAACATGTAAGAATAAAAATAATAATTTATAATACCGAGGACGATGTTATCTTTTAAGGGGAGGTGTATGTAATACCCCCTGAATTGATAATTTGTTATTCTGTTGGAAAATACCTTGATTATTATTTTATTATTCTTTGATAGGAAAGTCAAGAATAAAACATTCCCTATTTAATAAAATATGATGAAGGGGAACAAAAGTGGATATAGCTGTTAAAAGAGTGTTTACTGACCAACAAGATGAAAATGACAAGTGGAAAATACCATTGAGTGAGAACTCAAGATCTAGGAGGCATCATCCCCAAAAATCAGGCCTGCACTCCTAGTTGATTTACTAAATAGCAGGAGGCTCATAAATGACCAAGTCCTAGGAAAAATACTATTTAATAGTATGTCCATGAGCAGCATGAGGCTATCATTGGACGAGGGATTAACACATGTGGAATGAAAGAGATGGCGCATTAAGATATTTTTCTCGTGTGGTTCAGTGAACAGGCTCAAGGGTTTTGGAGCAAGTAATTTGGCTGCTCTGGGAATTGGTTGGGAGGAACAGCTTCTCCACTTTTGTTTTCCCAGCATTGGTGCCAAGTTCCTACTCAATTTTTCTTATGACTAATTCTAGTTACAGTAGGATGTGTATGTGAAATGTTTATGTATAGCAACATCTCCAAACAGTAGGATCATGCATTTTTGTAGATCAAATATCCATGTTTCTCTGATGTATTTTAGATCTGTACAATGTTATTATAGTAGTGATTAATATTTTGTTCTGGGTAAAATTACCTAGTTCTGATTATGGTAAATCTGTTAATGGTTTCGGAATTGGTATTTGAATGATTTGGAATTGACGTGTATGTATCTAATGAATAGAATCCTTTGTTGTTGCAACTGAGCGGATATCGTATTATGTTTTGTCGGAATGTGTCAATTTATGTAAATATTCCTTAATTCCTGCATTTAATTGGCATTGTTTGTTCGTATCGTTTCTGCTCAACCTAATTATGCTTATTGGAATGTCGATTGGATCTGCAATGTCATTATAGCGTAGATATGTTATTCCTATGTCATAGTTGAAAATTCTTTTCTTTTTATACAGAGGAAACCTTAAATTTTTCTATCTGAATCCCTAACCAACTTAGCGCAGTTAGGGCTTGACTGTTAAAATTATGAATAAGAAGATGGAATCAAAGAAGGGTTAAGCATCAAGTTAATTTTCAGATCGGCTTAGCTTACAGTAAATCAAATCCTTGGATCAAACCAAAAACCCTTCAATCCGCAAAGTTAAACATTGATCCACAAATATTAGAAGATCAACAGTGCAGATCTCATCTGCATCTAGATCGATGGTTCACAGAAGTTTCCGAAGTCCAATTTTCGCATCAAATTAGATCAACGGTTAGGATTAAAGCCGCAAGGATCAATGGTGCGAAAAGAAGATGTAGAATGGGAAGTAGAAAGTCAAGAATTAAGTTAACGGAACTTGAAGTTTCTGAAGTATGATTTTCGCATCAAATAGATCGATGGTCCACAACGATTTCGATGGGAGAAGTTACAAGATGTGGAAAAAATTTTGATGTGCGAAAAATCTTTATGGAATGCACTTCATAGCTTTTGAAGTCCACCGTTGATTTAGGGGGGGGGCATTGATTGGATGATCAACAAGACATTTCATTGATTCAACTAGCAAGTTGATTAACAGCAGAGAGAGGGCGCGAAATTTTTATCCAACAGAATTTGTTATAGGCTTGAGTCCGCCTGAGTGAGTTAGATGCCGATCCATAAAGAAGTAGATCAATGGCCGAGATTGCATCTACAAGGAAGATCAATGACTGTTAATAGTCACAGAGGCTTCGTTGTGGATTCCACAAAGAAGTAGATCGATGGTTGGAAATTTATCCACAAAGAATATCAATGATTAACATTGGTTACGAATATTTCATTGTGAAAACTGCAAAGAATCAAATTAACGGCCAGGACTTAAGCTGCAAGAAATCAACAACACAAAAGGTATAAAAGCCAAGTTATCAGAATTTGGTGTTTTTCACGACCCAGAATCCTCCTGCGAAAGGAGAAAGGTGAGAGGAAAAAGGTTAAGGTAAAATGGTTGTTTTCTGATTTTTGAGGTCCGCAGTGGAAGGCGGAAAGGTGAAAGTCGGAAGGCGAAAGCTAGAAAGGAAAAGTGTTCGTTCCGCGGGTTTTTCCAATTTTTGAGGTCCCCAGTGGAAGGGTGGAAGTCAGAAGGCAAAAAGCTGAAAGACCAAGTGATCGTTTCATCGAGTTTCTAACTTCCGAGGTCCGTCGTGGAAGCCAAAAAGGCAGAAGTCGGAAGGCAAAAAGACAAAGGACAAGGTGGATGTTTCTTTGAGTTCTGATTTCAATATTCCGCAGCAGAAGGTAGAAGAGAAGAAGGTGGAAAGTGGTTCAAAGGACTCTGTCACACCTTGTGTTTCAAGTTCTTGGATTTCGCAGCGAAAAGGATAATGTGGAATGCGGAACGAGGAATCAGAACTACGGAATGGTTTTGGCAGAAGAACAGTAACTTAGATTTTTGAGTTTTTGTTTGGAAATCTATTCTTTTTGGAAAAAGGTTTCTAAGTCATTTAAGGAGACAATGATCATTTCATATGGCTAGGGTTATGCTTTAAAACTCTGTATTTGTTTGTAATGCCTCATAACAGTTAGATATTTTATTTATATGTCTGAAGATATATGGTTATAGATTTTTTTTTTTTTTAAATTTGAGGTATGTTACAAAACAACTAGCGTAAGTTAAGGTATTTTATCAAGCTTCACCACCAAGACTTTGTTCACCCTTGTATACAAAAGAAGAATGCTACTCCTACTTTCAACCTTGAGCACTAAACTGGTGAGGTTGTAGTATGGTCATTTCCATTTCCAGCATAAGCACAGTTGAATCCAAGCCTGTATCACCCACCCCTATTATGGAGGATACTACTGGTCATATCCCACTACAGATGGCCCCCACTAATGTATAGAGTGATCCATGAGTAGATTCGAATACTAGTAACCTGGTCGAAAAAGAAAGACCAAGTCTATCAGGGACCAAGCAAGGAAAACACATCAGTAACATAAAAAGAAAGGGAAGAGTGTTAACACCTCCAACGCCAACCCCACCAGTATAAGAGGATTTCAAGACAAGAAATTTGATGCCACCTTATGTCTCTCCCAAACACAGGGATTCACCAAGAGTTACAGTTCCAAAAAGAGCAGGGGCCCCACTGATAGTGTCGCTAATACCCAAAGGAGTGAAGGTGTTGAAAGACAGTTTGCCCAATATAAAGAAGCTATACTATGTTGATTATGATATGAAACCCAAAAAAGACCTGGACCTCCAGAAGTACACGGACATTATGCAGGACACACCCGAGGTGCCTAAATGATTTGTTGCATAGCAATGGGCCAAGGGATTGGATCAGTCTGGAATCTTATCGTTGTTATACATGCCACATTTTGGATGAAGTACACTAATAAACACATGTGTTAAGAAGTTACTCCTATTCTTTCACAGAGGGGTTCTCTATCTAGGAATACCTATACGTGTAGATATTCAACTGATTGCCACCATCATATGCCTATCGTCCGCAGGAGAAAACCCAGCACTGCTTCTCAAAAAGGATCAAGAGGCGACAATTGCTACGCGAATGAAGAAAAAATATGACATGGTAAGAAGCAAAAGGGGATTTCTAATTCGGTCCATTAAGGATAACCACTGTTCGCTTTGCTACCAAATTTTTTGCCTCCAAGTTACTCCACAAAATGCGCCCTAACCAGTGTACTGTGGAAGGAATTGCGTGGCAGGAGTTCAGATCAATTGGTGTCAATTCTTGTTAAACGAGCTTGTCCAAGACGCCATCGATGCACAACAAAAGGGTAGGCCATTTCACTATTCATAGTTGTTACTTTTAATTTCATTTATAGCATGGTCTAACCCACAAGAATATCAAGGGCTCGACCTGTCAGTGACCTGTAAAGGAGCAAGATATCAGAACCTTTGGTTTGAGAAGGACCGATAAAAACATAATAATGTTGAATTCTTTATGCATGTGGAGGCTATACGACACCATGTGTAGAACATGTACAGGTTAGATGACACCACTATTCAGCAATTTCTCCCCATTGTTAAATTTGAGATTGGCTCGCACCATATTTACATACGACCGTGACAACATCTGCAACACCAAAAGTTACCAACCAAATTTATGATGACAAAGGAGGAAATTGAAGAAATTATTAATGAATGGTCAAAGGAATGGTGTGTTCCAGTACTAGAAGAGCAACTTCGACAAGAGGAGAACTAAGTACACGAAGATAACTCAGATGAGGAAAATGAAAAAGAAGACCCCCCAGAGGATTTAGACTCTGCAAAAATTCATTCCCCTTCATTACCAACCGACCCAGAATCCGAAAACGAAGGGGGAGAACCTCGCGAAGAACAAGTACAACCGCGAAGAAAGAAAAAGAAGATGAAGGCTTACAGAAATGCAAATACCATTAATTTGGATAGTGATGATGTGCATTTTATGACTGAGGCAATAACTAAAGCAACGCAGACCAGCTTCAAGACCATAGAAGAATGATAAGAGGAAATTTTAGGTACAGTTACTAATCTCCTTAAATTTTTGTGTAAAGCAGTAGAAGATGTTAAAATTGTTGTCTATTGTCCAAGTGCAACAACCGAGTCATAAGACCCATCAGCAACATCAAGAATGGAGCAAACTATGCCATATGTTCCATTCCCACCAGTAATGGTAGAAGTCTCTAAAGTTGTTGTTGATTTAGGCACTACGGAGTTTAATGATGTTTTTAAGGATAATGGTGAGATTATTATATATTTTTTCAATTATGCCCATAAATGAGATATATGCAGTACAGAGTGTTGTCAATGTAGAAATAAAATTGTGTGAACGTACCATGGCCATCAAAGCGAAGGCTGCACACAAAGATATTAAGAAAATGACACTTGAAGTTCAAGAAATTGAACAGAAGAAAAAGGAATGGGAAGAGAACTGTCATAAAATCAGCAAAGCAGTAGCCCTCTCCTGTAGGAAATTTGCAAAAGAAGGAATAACAAAGGAAATGGCACCAGATGCCAAAATATCATAATTAGCAGAAATAACAGCTAACCTTAGCAGGAAAGTTACAAAGCTAGAAGAAAAAAGGAGACCCAACACACCCCCAGAAGTGCTAGAGAGCAGAAGAGCTGCAGTAGCTCATGTTGCGAAGAGAATAGAAGAAGCAGAAGAAACATGTGCTAAGGTTGTCGACCAAGTCTCTCAAACTTGGGAATCACTAATGGATGATGAGCAATCACAGAAGATTGCAAACTAGTTGACTGTATTTGAAGCAAACATCACGTAAATTAGAAATGATATGAAGCACTTACCCTCGGCATAGAATATGGGTAAGGTGACAGAGATGAGAAAATTGCAGCAACAAATGACTATGATGCGCACACAACAGCAACAACACGAGGAAAAATTAGAAGAGTTGCAGGCCGAAGCATAGAGAGTTACAGGTATCATTCAACCTATACATCAAAAGGTGCGCGAGATAGTGGCATCAGTAGAAAAAGTCATTCCAAAACATGTTAGTTCGACTTGGTGGAGAAAATGCGGAAGAAAGAGGAAGAAGTGTTCACAGAGGCAAAGAAAGTGGTGAAAATTGTGGAATATTTTCACAACAAAATCAGCGCAAGTCACAACATGGAGGAATAGATTTGCGTGTCTCGGGACGAGCTGCAAGTGAGTGTTGGGGGCATGTTAGGCCTAGGGACAGTAAGGTATAATTCATGCATAATTTTGCCTAAGTATGGAGAAGAGGAAGGAGTTACGACTAAGCAAGCAGCATAAAGGCAAGAGGAGGAAGGACGCTACGACAGATGAAGTGAAAGAGAGAAAGAAGAAGACGAGAAGACGCTGGAAGAAGAAATTGCACCAGATAAGTAAGCCATGACAGGATGATGGAGTGTGACCTGAGATGATATAACAAAATATTAGCAGCATAAGGCATGCAAATAACATAACGACTGGAAAATGACAGTAAGGAATACTGCTGGGAAAGTGATGGGCCTTAACGATCGTGGGCACGAGCTCGGCTGGAGCCGGTGGAAACCACACGTGTGAAGGCATATTTGTAATTCAAGCCGATATTACCTTTTGTTATGTGTTGCTAAAATAGGAAAGACATTATGTTGGTTGGATATAGTAAGTCAGCTGAGATAGCGACAGAAAAGGAGTCTGTAAGGAGTCTATATAGAGTCTGTATCGAATCGGTATTGAGTCTATATCAAGTACGTATGGGATCTATATTGATTCTGTAATAGGGATATAAAAGAAGGAACCCAATCTGTATGTGGGTTAGACATTGACGAATTAGACTCTCAAGCTAGACTCAGTAGACATTTTCTCGACAGTCCGCTTTCCTAGACTCTCGTTGGCTGGAAGCGTGAGTTATTATTTAATGGATCTGTATCGTTGAGTGCATCAGAGTAAAGGATCTACAGCTGAGTGCACAGAAGAGTAGGAAAGGTTGAGTCGATCTAGGCTGTGTGTGGGTCACTAGCAGAAGTAAAGTAGAAAGAGAAAGAGACAGAAGATCAAAGAGCATGAGAGGGAGGAAGACGTTGTTAAGTTAAGAAGAAGATCTTGAGCTAAGTCTGCATCTTAGTGCACAGACGAAAGGTGCATCTATTTTCTCATGCCAGATGAAGAGCACATTGTGGTTTTTTCCCATATGGGTTTCCACGTTATATTTGGTGTATATGTGTGAATGTTGAATAGCGTAGATATATGTGTAAATTCCACATTGAATGAATGACTATAGGTTTGCTTACAAATGAATAGATGTATAATGGTTTCCTTGTGTTACTGGATGTGATTATGTTGCATGATTATTATTTATTTAATGAATACATAAGAAAGGCTGGGGCGTCTCCTAGCTGGTGAGCACGGTGAACACAAATAACCCACCCTTGGACCTTGTTGGAAGCCTTGGCATAGAGTCAGGTACTAAACACCCTCCCACACAACTGCGAAAACATGGTTATGGTAGTTACCCATCAAGAGAGATATCTCCAGTGAGACAACATTTGCGTCGCAGGTGTTGTCGGTTGAGCTCTTCTTTGTCGGGACGATATCTTGGGCTTTGTTGTGTTGAGAAGAAGGTATTGATCCTGGGTCAGGATCCCTAAAAAAGGGGACAGAGATACATGAAAGCCAACACCATACCTTAGCTTTTCTAAAAAAGTAGTGAATAAAAGTTCATCATGGAAATAATAATTTAATGGTGGGTGTACTATGTTGGATGGGAGGTCAATGATTAGCTTGGATTGTGTAAGTTTTAAACCTGTGCATAGAAGCAAAACATAAATATTCTTCTAAGTAAAATAGAGATTACAAAACAACATTCACACATAATACACAAAGATTTACACTAGAAACCTTTGATAAGGAAAACTAGCAAAACTTGGATCCACTCCTCTTATTTTCTCATTATTGTTATGAACCACTAACAATACAAAATATGGGAATTTTGCAGTTTCCAAAAACCTAATCCATTAACCTGGATTAGAAATAGACCCCAATCCCTTAACTAGGATTAAATTACATATTTTTAGAAAAAAACCCAAAAATAGGTCAAAAATAGCCCCCCAAAAAATTGAACTTACTACGCTCATATTGGAAATGGTGGGGATCGTCAGACGAAACCCCCCCACACACACACACATACACACAAATAATATAACACATACCCAACATTCTACAACTTGTTTTCTTTGCATAACATTGAGTCATGTACTCATATGATCACAAGTTCAGGGCATCAATGCCCATTAATTCTCTACAGTACCAAGAGAACTTCTCAGCACTTACAGAATTTGTTAATGAGTCTGCAACATTCTTCAAGGTGTCAAACTTTTCCAACAACTCCTTATTTTCTTCAACCATATCTCTTACAAAGCAATATTGCACATCTATATGCTTTGTCTTAACATGATAAACAGGGTTCTTTTCCAGGAAGATTGCACTTTAGTTGTTGCAATATAACCTTATAGCTCTCTGTACAAACCTAATACATGAACACAATCTCTGAAACCATACATCTTATTTGCTTGCATGAGTGGATTCTATTTATTCAACTTCTATAGTTAAGAGTTCAAATACAACCTATCTCTTTCTTATGCAACTGATAGCTCCTCCAAATAAGTTAAACGCACACCCACTTGTATATCTTCTACGATCAAGATCTCCAACCTAGTCTGCATCAACAAATCCCTGTACATTTATTACTCTATTTTCTCTAGGTATTCCTTGGTAGCAGATTGCATAATCTGTGGTGCCACACAAATATTTGAATACTCTCTTTATAGTTGTGCAGTGCTCCTTCCCTGGTTTTGACATATATCTTCTCAACACTCCCACTTCATAAGCAATGTCCAGTCTAGTATAAACCATTGCATACATCAAACTACCAACTACAGTATCATATGGAACTCGTGGCATATCTTCTTCATCTTCATGTGCCTTGGTACACTAATCTATAGATATCTTTACACCAATAGGAATAGGGACATTGATTGGCTTACTATCCTGCATGTTAAATCTCTATAGTACCGTCTGAACATATTTTCTTTGATTCAACCATATCTTCATGTTAACATGATCTCTTTTAATCTCTATTCCCAATATGAAATTTGCAGCACTGAGATCCTTCATATCAAATTTTGAGAATAGTTAAGACTTCACCTCCTTTATGACATCTGTGTTGTTTCCAATCACCAACATGTCATCAATATACAGGACTATGTTAATGAAGTGATCACCAACCTGTTTGGAATATACACAGTGATTATCCTTAATTCTCACAAACCCCAATCCAAGTATGTATGTGTCAAACATTTGGTACCACATCCTTGGAGATTTCTTTAGACCATAAAGGTACTTCTTTAGTTTACATACTAGCTCTTTCCTTCCCTTTACTATCAACCCTTTTAGTTGTTTCATGTAGATTTATTCTTCAATGTCCCCATGTAAGAACGTTGTCTTTACATCCATCTACTCTAATTCAATATCAAAAGCAACACCAATAGCAAGAAGGAATACAATAGAAGTAAATTTTGCAATTGGAGAAAATATTTCACCAAAATCAATTCCCTCTACCAGAGAATATCCCTTTCTTACCAAGCAGGATTTGTTCTTCTCCACTTTAACTCATGCATTCAACTTCTTTTTAAACAACAATTTGCTACCAATGGCTTTTATTCCAGGTGGTAACTGAACTAGACCCTAAAATTCATTTTTCTCCAAGGCATCCATTTCTTCAACCATGTCCTTCTTCCAGAGATCACTACCCTCTAAAGAAACAACTTCCTTCGCATTTCAGAGATTGTCATCGATAATAAATAAAGAAAAACTAGGCAAAAAGGAGGAATACCTTTCTAGATGCCTTCTTTCTCGAGATGATCTCCTCAAAACAAGGGTATGAGGTTCTTCTTATTTTGATTTAGCTTCTTCTATTGAGTCAGATTCTTCATCTTCTAACTCAAAGTCTATTTTCTCTGGTTCCTCTTCCATTGGAGTCACTTTCTGTATGGTAACTTCTTTTACGTCTCTAAACACAACATCTCGATTATAAATAGTCTTCTTAGTTACAGGATTCCAAAGCTTAAAACCTTTTAATACTATCTTTATAACCGATAAATATACATTTTTTAGCTTTGTTATCCAATTTACTCCTTTTCTCCTTTGGAACGTGTACATAAACATCATAGCCAAAAACTCTTAGATGCTCAATATAGGGTTTTTTTACCAATTTATACCTCTTGTGGAGTTTTGTCAACCAATGCTAATCTGGGTGATCGATTTACCAAGTAAGATGTTGTATCCACTGCCCCTACCCAGAATTCTTGTCCTGTCCCGACACTGTTGGACATGCTCCATGAATTTCCATCAATGTCTCATTCATCCATTCAACAATTCCATTATGTTGAGGTGTGTATGGAGTAGTCTTCTTCCTTGTTATACCACACTTCTTACAGAATTTATCGAATTCATTCCCGCAGAATTCCCCACCATTATTAGTCCTCAACACCTTTATTTCTTTTATGTATGATTATCTACAAGAGCCTTAAATTATTTAAACTTAGCAAATACTTAAGATTTCATTCAAAGGAAATAAATCCATGTGTCCAAACACATTATTGTGTATTAACTCTTAAACTCCCTTTGCTCTTGTAGCACCTGATGCAAATGTTACTCGATTTTGTTTTCCATATATGCAGTGTTCACAAAAAACAAAATCTAGTATGCAATCATACATACCTTCAACCATAACTTTATCTTGTAATGTTTGAAGGCCCTTTTATCCAATATGCCCTAATATTTGACGTTGTAGCATTGTCTTTCCTCTTGATGTAGTCAGGGTTCTATCTTCTTTATCTCCTCCCTCAAGCACAATAGAAATATTACATTCACTGATGATGGTGCTTCCCAATAGTTTGTATAGAGTTCCAAACCGAACCCCCCTCATCAATACCATTGATCCTCAAATTGTTTTGCATTTTATATTTCCACACACATTTTGTACACCCGCAACATCCATCTTTCCAACATAAATCAAGTTTATCGATAGATTTGAAAGGTGTAGTACTCTAGGAAGAGTTTTGATCCTTCCATCCTTGAGATTCAACTTAACTCTTCCATGTCCAACGATATTGGCTGGTGAGTCATCTCCCAAGAACACATCTCCTCCATTGTACTCTTCATATTCACAAAACCACTCCCTATGAGGGGTCATATGACACTACGCGCCTGATTGAATCGGGCATATATCATGTTCTGAGTGATTACTTGTGGAATCTAGGTACACATCCCCACCTTATTCTTAGTATGTGTTTGCCTCAGTGGATGCGGTATCCTCATATTGCTTCCCTTTCTTAACATTCTTAGATCTATTGTCCTTTTTATAGTTCCCAACTTTATTGCATTTCCAATAAATTTTCCTAGGGGTTTAGATCTCCCCCCAAATCCCTTATTTGTGTTTATTTCCTGGGGTATACCTCTCACGGATAAGGCATCCATTTTATGATTATCCACGGATTTCTGCCTCATCTCTTCTAACAATAGGGATGATACTATTTCATCAAATTTTAAGGTCGCTTTACTAGCACTACCTATTGATATAATTAGGTTATCCCGAGAATCTGGCAAATAAAACAATAATGTAATACATTTATCTTCTTCAATCATTGTAATTCCAACATAGGTTATTTGAATTACCAGAGTATTGTAGACATTTAGATGGTCTATCACTATGTCGCTATCATCCATTTTGAGGTGATGCAATTTCTTTTGCAGAAACAACTTATTTTACAGGGATTTTGATTGATACAAATTCCCTAGCTTTGTCCAAATATTTAAAGCTTTATATTCTCCAGATACATTCAACAACACAAAGTCTGATAAGCATAGTCAAATTATACTCCTTTCTCCTCTTTATAATTTATCTGAATCTTCTTTCACCATTCCAGTGGGTTGTGTACCTGAATACACAACAATCCATTGTCCCCAATCTACAAGAATATCCTTCATTTTGAGCTTCCATATCTCAAAATGGAAGCTCAAAAATCAACATTCTTCGATTTCGACTCTCGAGTTACTCTCCATTCTATTTCAATGCACAAATCAACATTCTGAAGATCTCACTGAGCCCAAGTTTATCACAGACCCAAGATCTATCAACCATGTTAAACCCTCAAGAACAAAGGCGCCCCCTCCTGAAACCAGTAATCGATCTCTAATACCACATGTAAGTTTTAAACATGTGTAGAGAAGCAAAGCATACAATTTTTTTAAAGAAAAATAGAGATTACACCACAACATTCACACATGATACATAGAGATTTACCCTAGAAACCCTTAACCAGGAAAACCAACAAAACTTGGAGCCACTCCTTTTATTTTCTCATTCTCATTATGAACCACTCACAATACAAAATATAGGTATTCTGCAGCATCCAAAACCCTAATTTGTTAACCCGAAATAGAAAATAGACCCCAATCCCTTAACCGATATTAAATTACATATTTTTTAGAAAAAACCCAAAAATAAGGCAAAAATAGCCCAACAAATTTCAAGCTCATTGCACTCATATCGGAAATAGTGGGGATTTTCAAGTGCATCCCACCTCCCTCCATCACCACACACACGTACAAAGAATATAACACATACCCAATAGATCGCACTAGTGCTTTCTTGCTTTTTTGGATTACAAATTCCAAGTTAAATTCTTGGAGAATCACAACCCACCAAGAAAAATTATTGTTGATAAGTCGTCATCTTAGTATGTACTGCATAAGATTTGAATTTGTCACTATTTTCATCATCTAGAGAAAGATGTAATGGTATAATTTCTCTGCCAAAGGGACAATGAGTAAGGCCAAGTATTCCTCATGGTTATACCTAAGGGGAGGGAAAGATAAGTTCTTATTTAATTAGTATATGGCATGTTCACAACCATCTACCCCTATTGACTCCAACAATAGGTGCTAGTGATATTGAAATATAAAGAATTAAATCGATGTCAAAGTCTAGAGGGTTGATTAATGGAGCATTTGATAATGCCTTCTTTAGTGTGCTGAAGGGTTGTTTCACTTAGTCATACCATTGTAAAGGGATAACATGGTGTAACAATTGTAAGAATACATGGGCACGTGTGGTATAGTCAATAACAAAGCGTCGTAAAAAAATGTTTTTCCCTGTAGGATTTGTAGCTGACATAATGATTTTGATGAGGAAATTTCATTATTGGCTTTGACTTTCAAATGATCTAAAGTATTCCATATTAGGAAACTTTGAATTCTAATAGGCAACTAGCTATAACATAATAGATGCACTTGAGGGGGTTCAAGCAAATGTTGAACTTACAACATTGTTCAAAAAAATGTACAGTTCAATGATTGTTGTGAATTTTTTTGAGACATCAAGGTAAGACAAGATAATATGAGCCAAGTCATGAAAAATATAGGTCAGTTCCCCTTTGAATGTGGTTTTAACATTTTTTAAATCAAAAGGCATGATGTGATAAGCGAACATACCCCACAACATGGTGATGCAGTTTTGTATTCATCTATATGGTGGATCTACTTATATCCAAAGAAATCATTCACAAGTTAAAGGACATCATGCTTAATGCATTTATCACTTACTTTATAAATGAATGGGGTAGAAAAGTTGTCTTTGGGATAGTCTTGGTTCAATTCTCAAAAACCCGTGCACAATAGAATAGTACCCTACTTTTTGTTTACAATGACCAAGTTAGATACCCATGATGAGCATACAATAGGGTATATAAACATGTATTTTTGAAGCTTGTTTATTTTTACTTTTATGGCCATGGATTTAGATAGATGAAGGGGTATTTGTTTTTCTCACATTGGAGGGGCATTAGGCCATGTGTCAATATGATATTTAATGATGGCAGGATTTAGTCTATGCATTTTCCCATATGACCAAGCAAAGATATCCCAAAATTCTTTCAATAGACCTCTCTCACCTTTGCGGTAAAATAGGAAGCTCTAAGGATGTTTTCAATTACACCTATAGTAGTGGAAATGTCTACTTTGATGGTAGGGAATATTCACCATATTTCCTTCCCCAAATGTGTCAGGAGATAGTATTGGATGTTTAAATCAATACACGTATCTATGCAGGATTTAAAAAATCATCTCAATTATGCATTGCACGAGGGGCTTGTTGGTGTGAATGCCTTTTGGGGGAGAAAAAAATCACCATTGGTTCCTGGCCTACCATGGATAATCTAGTGCATTCATGGTCTCCAAAATATCTTTGTCGAAATGGAACATATGGGATACATGAAGTAACTCATATGTACTAGATAAAACCAATAATGGTTGGGCTTTGATATTGCTTGTGTCACATGAGAGAGACAATGGAGTTTCTTTTGAAAGGCCTATTTGTGTGGATATGGTGTAAATGAAATGATATTTTTTCCATGTGGGTTTCATAATTGAACTAAGAGGGATCTTACCAACATTGGTATTTAATGAGGAATGATTGTGCTAATTGTCAATGTGACTGTAGCATATTGCATTCATATTTGGGCTATCAACTTCTGGTGGTAATATATGATCATGACGGGGAACTGTTGAGTTCTACAAGGTTGGGCGTATCATTGATTTAGTTATCTAGTTGTAGGAGGGTGACAACTAGAGGTAACAATGTGGAGTGGCAAGCCCAATACTCTATGATTGTTTGGAAAGCATATGTGTAATGACTAAACTTCCCACATAGTGTACAAGGGTAGGTAGTGTGTGCCCCACAAATGTTGAGACGTAACATATGGTAACTACATTTATCTATGATAGGGGTTGATGTTCTCACTTCCATGGATCCATCATGTGGAATAACTAGGTTTAATTATTGGCTAACAATATCTAATGTAATATAAAATCCTTGGAAGGGTGGACAATGGTGTATGTAGTGGTCGTATGTGTGGCATAGGGCACATGGTGATTTGTACATAATTCTTTGCTTTGTGTTTTATCAACTTCCTTTGGAGTAGTGGGGGGGTGGGGTTTCCCTCAAGTGAATGGAGGATAAGATTCTTTGATTTTGAGGGGGTAGGGGAATGGTTAGTAGAATGTCTGAGGGTGTCACATAGTGTGCACAGAGATGGTATCCATGTGGCCTTATTTTTCTTAGTATTATTTCATTCATTTTTCTTATTCTTTCCACTAGTGGGCTTACCTTGTATTAGTATTACAAGGTTAACAATGGGAATGGATGTTCTTGACATTATTTACTTGGGAGTGTGAGGGAGTGCCAATATTGGTTGTAGGGTTATGTGATCTTGAGATGATATCATAGGGCTATATTGTGCAACATATAGGTACCATATGGGTATTCCAATATGAGCCCTAGGGGGTAAGTGTGGCCATCACTAAGTATCCAACAGTTCCTAATGATGGAGAGAAGAAGGAAATTTGTGTGACAAGGTCCACAAGGGTAGCTTTGTTCACATGTGTGGGGATCTAAGAAGATGATGGTGAAGAAGAAACATTTAACATCTCATTATTTGATGAGATTGTACACAAAGGTGCATGATATTTTGTGGAAATATGGGGTGGGGTGTCATGCTACGCCCCTCGTAAAGAGGAGTATTAAAATATTCAAGATCCCACCTCTATGTAACATGTTGTTCTTAAGGAAGCCTATATAAGTGGTAAGTTTATTAATATTAATTATTGGTTGAGGTTCATATTTTGTTAATTGATCTATAGTAATGACCCTTCCATTATGTGGAAACAACATCATATGGCAGACTTAGAAAGTGATTTATTTCATAACATACATAAAATTATGTCCCAGTAGGATGTTGTAGTATAATGGGGAATCTACAACCTCAAGATTAATCAAGATTATTTTTCCTATTAATTAACCAAAACATGTTTTGATATAGTCCCTCTAGTTGGGAAGGATGACCATCATAAAATCCTTGAGTGTGATGATTGATGGTACAAGCTCAGGGAAACCCAACTTTTTCCAAATTACATTAGACATGATACATGTAGATGGACCTTCATCAACAATACATAGATTAATGTTCATGTTTTAAATAGTAACAGGTTCTACAATGCCACTAAGGAGGGTATGCATGGTTTATCATTTTCCAAGTGAAAGGTCATTCGATGCAAGTCAAGTGGATATAATATGCCTAATATGGAAAGAAAATCCTTTCTCTAGGAAGGACATGTTTGGAGGACTTATAGTAACGACATAGCAATAGGTGATTATGCTAAGTCGTTGAAAATGTTATACCTTTGAGCAAATCTTGCATGAGGGTTATGGATAGTTTGTCATTGAGGTGACTTTGGAACATATGATGCAGGGTCACGACTAGGGTTTGAAATTTGCAAGAGTCTATTACTATATGCATGGTTACTTTAATGATTATCTAGAGGTAACTTGTGAGGCATGTTGTATTGTTGGTTACCAATTTGGAGATTAACATCTGCTGAGTTCAATAAAATATTTTGATAAGAGGGATATGTAGGTTGAGTTGGATTCTCAGGAGGGTGTGAACTAACTTGTTGGGTGGGGTTTCCTATCTCTTGTTGACTTATGACAATTGTTGGGTATGTGTTATATTATTTGCATGTGTGTGTGGGAGTTGTCGTCTGTGTGATTGCATCTAACAATAGCACTGCCTAGAAAAATTTCAAATTCATGTGTTTTCTAAGTAGGTGAACATTATAAAAATCTAATGTCAACTTGTTGAGTTGGGTTTTGAAGTGTCATTGAGAGATGAAATCATAAGTATGAATACGTACATCAGGACCCTCCATACTAGTTTCCTGTGGAATATGAGGTTGATGTGTTTCCACTAGTCTATTTTGGATTGTATTGGGGGGGTTGGGTTTGTGTTGATGCTTATACCCCTAGGGGGCATGCTAATACCCGAGCATGATATGTATGGAACAATTTGTGATATGGGTGAAATGTTGTAAAGAATATTGTTATGTCAAAATGTTGGTTGTGCATATGACATGGTAGCACTTCAATGAGATGTATTGAATCAACTATTTTTGTTCCATAAGGGATTGGATGGCTATACAAGGTAGTGACGATGCCCACTTTCGTTATTAATCCATCTGCAACATGTGATGTGACAACATAATATTTTCAAAAGGGTGAGAGTAAGGGGCATATGGAAGGACCATATATAGATAACCTAATTGAGCTTAGCTTAGATACAAATGGTGTTCTCTAAGGATGGCATATTCTTGTATTTGGTTATGGTAGTTGCCACATATTTGTCTATAAAAGGTAAGGTTCCTTTCAAAAAAAATCTAAGACGATGTTATCTTTTACTTCAATCTAACACAAGCTTCACCACTAATGCCATTCATGGACACGGTCATGAATGTGTGTTCAAGTGGTTTAAAAAAATTGAGTGATGAGTTCCAACCCTATGTCTCGATGAATTGGTAACTAGAAAAAATGAGGAATTATATCGAAAACGATGAAAAATGTGAGTGTCACCCATTAGCTTCAATTATATAGCATTTGATTGATGGTCTAGTAAGGGTTCTCCAAAAAAAACTAATCCAAATGGTGTCTTCAGTCATGTTGTCTAAGGAACATCACAACTGAAAAGTCATAACATGATTGGTTGGGTCTTCACCCAATTACCCATCCAATTTTGGAATATCAAAGGAAATATTGTTAGGAATTGGTGGTCGTGTTGAATCATGTAAAATTGGGTCATTAGTCAGATTTTTTAAGTCTGAAATATTTAATAAAGCCATATATAGGATATTTGGAATGAAGGGGGGAGGGGTGTGTGTGGTGGACTAGTTAATCCCAAAATTGGTGATCTTGGTTAATTATCAGGGCTTATAGTGGAGGAACTCCTGGCAGGATTCAATGTGTTCAACAAGGATGATCCAATAATAGTTGATCTTTTAATGGTTGCTCTTAAAAGAAAATGTCGAGGGGCTAATAGTAGTCTTAGTAGAGAGGTTGAAATACCACGAATGCCTCCAAATAGTGGAGGGAATCTTCTAAATCAAAGTGACCATTGAGGTATTGAGGGTTCTCTATGGTTCCTAATTTGTGATGTTTTCTATATATGGATAAGTGTAAAGTCAAGAAGGTAATGTTTGGCATGTATAAAAAATGGCCCTTTATAATCATAAAGTGAAGTGCCTAGGAAACATTTTTAACCATAAACCACATGTATGTTTGTTTGATGTAGGGGGAGTTTTCTTGTGATGATTTGAAACAATTAAAGGACATGTATTGTGACTTCTAACATCCTTCCTCTCTTATGTATTTGGCTCTTCTAAAATTTCACAATGTATGGGGCTAAATCCATTAAAGATGGCTAGTTAAGGTATGATAAATGTCGGTTATAGTGAAGGGAATTGTGGCTATGTCCTAATGGAACTAGTGAAATTTACCAAAGGCCAACTCTATCAGTCTCATGTAAAAATGTATCCCATAAATGCAACCTTGGTAGAATCATAGTTTTGGACCATTATGTCACCTTTCATAAGTCTAGACAAGGGATTCTCAACCTCCAAAAATCAAGGGTCACAGTAAAAAGAGAGTAGGGTGGCTTAATGACATTGACAAAAGCCACTTGACCTCAAAATATGATCCCATGCGGTATCTTATTGTCTAGATTTTTGCACATTCCAAGTGAAAGTATTTTAAGCTCCCTGAGCAAATATTTATGTTTCAAATGAGAAAAAATTATGGGGTGATATTGGATGCTTATCCTCAAAATCCTAACTTGGACTATAAATTGTTTTTTGACCTCTCATGGAGCATTTTAAGTTGGTTAGATATGTATGCTTGGTTATTTTTAAAGGGGGGGCACACTGGCTTCATGAACCAATGGTTTGGTTTTTAATGGGGTGATTATGGAGATATTTCAATCTCTTTGTTCTTATTGGTTCACCAAGATTTATTTAAGATTACAAGGTGAAGAGAAAACCAAAGTAAAACTACTATTTAGGTCCTTCATGTGTGTACTCCAAGTGACTAAACCACAATGTTGAAGTAAAATGCGTGAAAGAAAATTGCCTAAGAATAAGAAATCTAAAGAGACAAATGATGTGAGATTTGAGGGTCTTAATCTGTCTAATTAATTTTGTAGGCATGACATGACTTTTGCAAATAAACTACAAGTTTGGAAGAAAAAATGATAAGGAATATATTTCATTGTCTTCCCTTTTTTCCTTGCTAAGATTGCTTATGAGCACAACGCGATGAGCATACTAGGGATTAAAAGAGTTTTTAGTTCACTTACTTGTGTCAGTTTTGATAGCATGAATAATTGTCCTAAGACTAATATGATAATCTTAAATTGATGTATGATTTTAACTTTGCTCAAATAAAACAAAAATAATTACAAGCAGTAAGTATTGAGGACTACCTAGCCATCTATTAAAATATTTAGGACCAAAGTAAGTCAAAACATCAAAAAATGGTAGTGCATAAAAGATTCTATACTATGCGTCCATGTACAATGAAAAGCAACAAACTATTTAGAATATGGTTATTGTGAGAAATTTTGATTCCACCTTCTATCCTTTATGTGATTTAATTACTAGGCACATATAACGAAATGCAAAGTCACTAGAGAAATAACCTATAATTCTTGAAATGTTAGAAGTTTCCTTCAAACTTATGATAAATCACTAATTAATGGCCAAAAAAATGGTTTATGGCCTTCTTGCATGGGTTGCTTTATTGACAAACATGCAACTGGTTAGGAAGGTACTAGACCCTCTCATATGAAATTTACATAAGGGAATCTAATGGGACTTCCTACAATTTATTATGAAGGTATTTGACCTATCCACAATAAATTTGTTCATCGAAATCTGGCGATACTTTGTACAATTGAGTGGGGTAGTAGTTAACTCTCTCATGAGAAACATTATCATAGCAATTTGTTGGGACTCTGCTAAATTGTGTGAGATTTGAAAAATAGCTCGATAGTTTTTAGGACACAAACAAAAATGGTCATGTAAGAAAGTAAATAGATAAAAAAAAAAAAAATACTAAGCTCCTTTTGAGGACCACCAGATGAAAGTATAGACAAGTTTTTGACCTTACAAGCCACCAAAGGTCGAAAATGCTTAAAACAACCTAATAAGTAAGATTTAAATTAATATAAACCCAAGTGGAGTCACAAATATATTTTGGGGATGTGTTGAATTGATGAGAAACAACAAACCATGTTTAAACTATGCTATGAGTTAGACAATAGACAATGGTTCTCAATGATACTAGAACAAGAGTATCCTAATATAAAATAAGGAAATAAGAAGAATGCAAGCAATCATTCTATAATATCAATTACAAGAATTCTATTCAAATACAAAGAGTGGAGGGAAATAGCAATACTCATGTATTATTGTAATGGAAAAGTATAAAATCTGTGACATTACCTGGTAAGAGTGATTAGAAGCAAGTGGCATTCAATTCCCTCCTTAGGATGGGTCCTTTTTCTTATTTATATCTCTCTACAACAATGGTGAGTGCACATCATTTGTCTCCTTTAGAAAGGAGGTCAAGAAAGCATGAGGGAAATGAGTGGTAGAGATGAGAGAATGATCCTTCTGATCTCTAAGCTCATTCTCCCAGCATGACCTTACAAGTCTTATCCTCTTCAAATTCTAACATATGGCTTCCATTTATAGGAAAAATATAAGCTCTAATGAGGAGTTGGTTCACATGTGAATGCTCTTCATTTGAAATGGGATCCTAAGGCTTGATGTGGACATTTGGGAATCCAAAGTACTATTAATTGATGAGTCAGGAGTTTAAATTCACTTCTTACTCCCTCATAGAGTTGTCTAAACTAGGCCAACTATGAGCATCCAATGCACCCAAAAATATTATTTTCAGATGCTTAAATGAATTGCATGGGTATCGAGGGAAAACCCATGTAAGTTTCATGAGAGCTACATAATGGAATTCATGAAATTGGATGAAAAAGGCTCATTTTTAAGGTTCTTTCTACTCAATTGAGGTTATTTAGCAGCCATGAGGTAGTGTTATAATTTTTGTATTTACCAACTAACGATGCTTTAACTTATTTTTGTTGAAATGTCGCTTATGAGTGAAAATAAGTTGATATCATTATGGATGTAATGGAAGTGTATGAGACTACCAAGCATGGTACACCTAGCAACCACAACACCGACCTATAAAAATGGAGGCCAAGAAAATTCCCAAAGCACAAAAGGATGTGATGGTAACAACAAATAAATATTTCTAGAATGACAATGATGTTATTAAAGTTGATTTGGAAAAGTTAGAGAATAAGGCAATGTAAAAGAAGGGGAAGAGTCCCATACAGAAGGTAAAGGGTTCTCCAAAAGTAGAGACAGCAAGGTTGCAAAGATGACAACAAAAGATTAGTTGGTCAAATCTCTAATAGCTTAGGCCATGAAGGAAATGGACAATCAAAGGCACAATGATATTCTACAAAAATTAGAATTTATGGAGAGAAAGTATAATTATTTCATCAAATAAAATTGGGCTCCCAAAATATTTAGGTTCATTTGGAGCAAAAATTGCTAAAAAGAGTTTAAGAAAAAAAATTAAATGTACCTAAGTGTACATGTTAATGTTACTCACTAATGTCTTACCATGTTTAGTATCCACCACTAACTATTTTTGAAATCTTTACAATGGGTTTTATTTAACCCTAAGGTTGTGCTTCTTGCATCAATATGCAACAATGAAGTTGTATGATTATGCACATCGGGGTGGTTATATGTTTTGGGTACCCAACCTAGCAATATATTTTTAAATATTTTGTATTTTAAAATTTGAATCAACATTGTATTTCTTATGACGGTGCACCTCGTAGCACTCTTATTTAGTACAATTAAATATATATGGCACATCGACAAGAAATTAAAAAAAAAATGGTATCCCTAACATGGTGCACGCGGTATTGTACACATAGGTGCATATAGAGGTTATGCAAGCATTTCCGTATAAAAAAATAATGCTTCCCATTTTACACAATTTTAGTTTTTTATTTAGCTCTAAAAATGGCGTGCCTTGTAACATGACACACCTTTTCATTTTAGTTTCACTAGGGAATTTATATGTTTTGTATCTACCATGTCACAATTTTTTCAATGTTTGTATTTTAACAAATTTGAACATGAAAGTCATTCTTGTGAATTGTTATTTGTGATGCATTTAAAAATATAAATGCACTAGTGCATGTATTATGATAATGTATGGGTGAACCTGAATATTTTATGCACAGAAAAACAAAACCTCGACAAAAACATATGCTCACCCACCTCTTCTAAAAATAGAACTTGGAAAAGTGTTTCCACTAATGTGTCTCCAATATACCATTCCACCATTTCATAAAAGAAAATTCCTTAAGTGTGACACATCCCTAATCCTCTAGAACCAAATAACATGGTGAACGAAAAAAATGGTGGTTTGGAGCTTGTCAACTCCCTAAAAAAGAAGAGATTTGTTGCATTTTTAGCAAATTGCACATACCTTTGAATATGAAAGTGCCAATGAAGATGTGTTCCTAGGATAATTCCTAAATGAGATTAATGTTCTATGAGAAGTATAGAAGAAGAAGATAACAAGGATTCTTCCATAATGACATGAAATGAATCCAATGGGGAAATATCATTATTTTTAGTAGAAAAGACATTATTGTTGTGCAAAAGGGAAGCATAAACATACATTGGTAAGTTTCCTTCCACTAAATAATTATTGGTATTGTAAATGATATGGTTGCAAAAAGAATATATAATCTCATAAGTAAGCCACATGGGTGTGAGAATGGTAAGAAGGCTCGACAAATTTAGAGACCCTATAATAAGTAACAAGCAATAAATTTCTTAATAGAGATGCAACCCCCAAATGAGGTATATAGGTAGCATAAATAATGGTTCCTCAAGTACAAAATACTAATCCATTGCCCATATAATGGATTAAAAGTTGTAGCAAAAACAAGGAATGTAAATTTATGATACAATTGAATTTGATTTGGACCATGATCTTTCAAAGGTAAAAATACATATGTCATTGATGGAGTTGTTGAAGATTTCATCCCAAAAGTACAAAGTTAGAATGTTATTGAGTATTGATGATGAAGTAGATCATGTTCAAGACAAGTGTAATGTTTATTTGGGTATGAGATGAGCAGTTAAAACTATATGGCATTCACCTTTTTACGTAACATTGAAGATTAATGGTTTACACCTTCATAATTGCATGCTTGATTTTGGACCATCAAGCAATGTTATGCCTTTCAAAATTATGAATCAAATTCATCTTGAAAATACCAAGATATATAGGAAAATATATGTTATAGACTCCATGGAGATCAAAGTATGTGGAATAATTAATAATTTGTAGTTCAATCTTCTTACAACCATGTCCTCTTGATGGATATGGTAGTTGTGGATGTTTTTAATGCTTGGGGAGTGTGATTGTCTTTAGTATGGGATGATATTTTCGGATGAAATATCTAGATTCATCCTATGACTCTACCTCAAATATTGATAACAATTATGTCAAAATATATAGAGATTAAATGTTGAAATATCATGTTGAAGACACACATGAACCTATGAATGAAACCTTGTGTGTGGAAGAAGTCATTAAAACTATGTTATCATTTTGCAAATTGTATTTCCTGATATTGCATCCACCCCACCTAAAGAGAAGAATAAATCATCTTTATGGACAATGTACTTTGATCAAGATATATCTAGAACAAGAGTCAGAGTAGGAGTTGTCTTCACTTTATCCCATGGAAAGCAGATCCTTTTCTCATATCATTTGGAATTCAAATGTAAAACATATGTAACTAAATATAATACCTTTTTGATATGGATTTAATTACCACGAGCCATGGGAATTACCATTAAATTGATTGGTGATTCAAAATTGATAGTCCATCAAGTTAGAAATATTTGTGCAATAAAGAATGACTATTTGAAAATGTATAGGAATGTTGTGTGGTATAAAATGTATTTGTTTGAATCTTTCTCCATATTTGTTGCCCCAATAGAAATTAATACACAAGTACATGCAATGGAAGTATCATGTTCAAATTTTTAGTCTCACATGGATGCATATTCAAATCGATATGATATGCATAAGTTATTTTTATAACTTCAATCCATGACAATATAGAGCATTGGAAGTTATTTAATGGTGATTCTCATTTATTAAGATGATCAGGATAGTTGGAAGAACTTGCATATCCTCATATAAATTGACGAGATTAGGAATATGAAATTCCATAACATAAATTGTGCAACTAAAGAACAATAAGATTGTCAAAGAATTGATCTTTTGGGAAAGAATTTTAACAGTCGTGAAAGAGTTAAGGTGCCCCTAAATCCGAACAAGGTTTAAGATAATAATAAAAAATTAACAGAAATGATTGAGTGGTTTTTTATAATATTGAGATCAACATAATATAAAAAATAAAATCCTAAAATAAATAATCAATATTGTAAATGGTTGCATCTTATTGGAGAGAAGAAGTTTTAAAGATAAATAAAAGAATTCAAGGATATTTTTCTTGAAGCTATGATGATATGAAACACATTCACATAAGACAATGGCACACTTACATCAACACATTACACATAAATTACCTTGGAAATCTCTTTCTTGGAGGAAAACCAACAAACCAGTGAGCTTTCTCTCATCTATTAATCAAACACTTAAAGATAGGTGTTTACAATTGTGACTTGCTAAACCACAAATCACACTTTAGTACATCACAACATGATACATACTTCATATCAATTATATCTTATTTATAGATGCAATACACAAAACTACTCAGCAATGACAACCCATAACTTTATAACCACCTTCAGTTTTTTTTGTTGTAGCTTACTTAATTGGGTCAACTTTGGTGGATTTCCCATTGAGCTTTCGGTTGTTCCATCGAATTCTCGTCGACAGTCATTTTCCTTCGATCAAACAACTAATTTAAATCTATTGGTCTACTAGACTTCTCTATTTGTTTCCTCCAAATCCAGTTGACCCACATGCAAAGAATATAACATTCCCAACAAAAATGGCATGTTTTAATGGGTTGGATAGACAAATATCAAGAAAGGACTTTCCCTAGCAAAAATGGTTTACAGCGTAACAAGGAATCATTCTAGCAATTAATTGGATACATGAGTTGCAAATATAATAACCCTTTGGTCCACACCCTTGATTTCCTCTAGGTTCACAATGGATGGTGGGAATCATATATTTATTCTCATTAGAGTGGAAGGTCAACATTATAACCATTAACAAACTAAGATAAATCCATCAAACAGAGCTAAAAAGCAATATTTTCCTCATACAATAATCACATAAAAACTCATCATTTATTGAACACAAAGATTTTACCCTGGAAACCCAAATGGGAAAACTAGCTTTAAATGGTTGCCAAGTCTTCATTTCGATAGTCTTAAGTTACAATGTAGCTCATGGCTCTATGTCCATTCAACATTTTACATAGCTCGCCTCTTGTGCATCCTCACCTCTTGGCCAACAAAAATACCTGTATGAGTCTAATTACAATAAGATATAGGTAGAGGAAAGGATAATAGGAAGGCCAAGCGTCCTTGTCCTTTCATTTACCATTCCCAACCCCCTTTTCTCTTATTTTCATCTTTTTTTATTTTTATTTTATTTTCTTTAATTTTTAAAACTTACACTATCCTTTTATTTTATTTAAGCTTCAATGATTTTCAAATAGCTTTTTTCTACAAACCATTAGTTTTGTTCAAATCCATTTCAAATAACTCAGGGGGGTGGAAACTAGGTCCAAAAGTAAAATTAGAATAATTGAGCATTGAAGAATGATGCAAAGCATCCTACACCATGGAGTTACAATTGCAATGCAAGACATATTAAACGGAATTGTCAATGGACATGCTAGCCTTAATGCAACTACTATCGTAATATTGGGCATACCACTAATGATTTCCCTTATATGATAGAGAAATGAGAGGTGTTAGACAAACAAATCCTTGGTGGTGCTGAGCCATGTCAAGTGTACATGGGCATTAATATTGCCACTTGCAGTGGAGCAAATATGAGCATTTATATTGGAGTCACATATTAAGAACCAATTCATAGCACTCCACGAAAGGCGCTAGCATTTGATCTTGGGCAATAAAAGGAGTTCTTTTGAAATGTAGTGGAGGTCATGAGGGAAAGTACATAAATGGGTAGTTAACTGAGGGTATGTGGAGAGACCGTGCACTTGAATTGGTCATTAAGAATATGCTAATACTTTCTGGCATAGATAACAAAAGAAGAGTTCCAGGGGTGGTTGAAGACCTTCTTGCGCATATTGGAAGATGAACAAGTAGAAACTAGTATCAAAGAGTTGCACTCTCTTTCCAACAAAATATTTTATGTTGTTGCTTGTTGAAAAGTGCCAAGTGTATCCTCTGTGTCTTTAAAGACTATTTGCTCCAATAATTTAGGGACAAAATTGGAAGATAGACACATAAAAAAAGTAGGTCCTTTTGTGCCATAGTAAAGTTGAAATGTTCATAATGGAAAAGGCAAAAGGCCAATTTCCACATACAACCATGGATCCCTAGTAACTATGCTTCTCTTCCTTCAAGGTTCTTTAAGATAAAAGGAAAATAATTATTGTACAAAGGATACATTTAATTTACTTTTTTCCAATGTTGACCATGGATTCCTAATTAAATGGATCATCTTTAAAAAAGAGAATTTAGGCCCAAAGAAGTATCTACTCGTGGCTCTATCTTGAAGCCATTTCACTACTTCTAGGAGGTTGTTAGAAATCATGGAGACCTTTTTCTCATTGTCACTGACGTGGATGCAACCTTTTTTGTTTCCTTTTGAAAACCATTATCCTATTTGCCCTTTTGGGGAGCTTACTCCATCAACATGATGTACTTCCTCTCTTCGTAGATAACACCCTAGCCACCACTGCCCAAAAACAAGATCTTTTGAATCCCTCTCCACTGAACCTTATATTCATTGCCTACCAACCTTAGTATTTCATCTCTATGTCAACCCCTAAAGCCCTAACTCTACCAACAATAAACTCTATTCCCCCATTATTTGAAAGCAAAGCATATACAAGACTAAGGTTTTGTTTTGTCACATAGATTAAGGTTTTGTTTTGTTTTGTTTTTTCACATGAGAAACACTTCAGAGAAGGATGAAGTGCACAAGTTATCATGAATGGGATGATTCTATACCGGTTTTTTAGAAAACCTCATGCCCCAGAGGTGTTAATGTTTCACTAATTGCAGTGCGTAACCAGTCGTGGAGTCAGTCACTACTACAACCTACAACTGGGAGGGCACGACTAAAAAATACCCAAGTGACCAGGCATACTAGACACAAACACCTGGCCCGTGCACATTTAGCAAAAAACCTAAACTTGTACCAAGGTAACCACATTACGGGCATATGTCTACGGAGGATACGTACAGATAGGGAAAGGTAGGAAGAAAGAGAATAACCCTAGCTGGATCTAAAAACAACCATGATACAGTTACAATAGTCATCACCACGTATAAAAAGTTTCAACTTTGAAAACAAAAAGAGTCCATGAGGTACGGTGCCTACCTATCAAATGTTTAGTGGCCATGGAAAGTAGCTGACCATCAGGGGCTGAAAACTCGTCCTTCGATAATTGGATAATGTGGGCAAATGACATTTCGTTATAAAACTAAAAAAAAATGGCCATATTTATCGAAAAAAAATAGAAAAATCGGTCATAAATGTGTTGGTTGGCAATTAAATGCGATGGTTGGCAATTAAAATGTCGTTTGGCGCGCAAACAGTCTCAGTCACTATGAATAAAATATTGACGCTGACAGTTTTGACAACACTCCTTGAGTCACTCCGATAGTATCGACATCGCTCTTATGTCGTGTTATACGACTATTTTGGATGACGCTATCGAAGTTGTCTTTTCCTTTCAATCTCCAGCCGTTTCGACGGAATTCCCCAAGTTCCTCCCAAACGTTTCGACGACACACACTAAGTTCCTCTGATAAAATGCACCGACGCTCAACTTATTTGCGTGTTCACCTTCAATGTTGATCCTTTCTGCGTATTTTGCTAAGTTGTTTCCGACTATTTCAGCGATACTTACCCAGTTTTTCCCAACAACTTCAGCGATGATTGCTGAGTTCCCTGAAACAACACGAGAATAAAATTAAATCTCATCCTGCCAACTGTTTTGGAGCAACTGGACAATTTCCTCTGATACATTGGAGCAACTAGCCAAGTTCCTTCGATACATTGGAGCAACTAGCCAAGTTCCTCCGATACGTCGGAGAAAAACTGTGAGTCTTACTTGGCCAAAAAAATTCTTTTGGTCAATCCCTTAGGAAAATTAAGTGTTCCAGGTGGATCTCTTCGAGTTAGAAAACTAGTCTAAGTATGCTTTGAAACAAGGTAGAAGGAGGGGCCCTAAAATATCAACAAAATTGCGGAAGCAGTTGCAGCAACAACAATTGGCGACTATCTGGTGAACACAGATCTCTGGAAAATATATATTTGGAAATCAAGACTGCTACATGGTACTAGATTCTAAGTATGCAACAACCTTTCTAATCTATTTCACGAGACTCTTTAAAAGGCCAGACTTATCTAGGGACATAATTTATGTGCATCGCATTGATTGTCACTTTTGGGAGTGGGGTAACCAAAATTAGTAGTCTTGATAACTCTCCTGGGGCCAAAGTATGAAATTCATTTTACCTTCTTCTTTTAGTTGCCACTAGATATGACTCCATAGGATCATAGCAGAGTCAGACAGATGTATTCGTTTGTTCCTATTCCCATGTTATAAGCATTGTTTTGATGCTTCCTTTATGAATGAAAAGTGTCTTCTGAGTCTTCTTTGATTGCTTTCTCCACTTTGAGAAATTGGTATGGGTTCTTCCATACATAATGTCCTTTTGTGTGAGTGACAAATTTGTTTGCTCATCATGCTCAGGGACAGAGAAGAATCTCTTTGATAATGGCTTGTTTAGGCAGCCATTTTGATCCAATGGTTTATTCCCTCGGCATCATTTCTTTTATGGATACTAGATATCTTAGAGTTTTGACTCTTCAATATAAGCCTTTTGGATTTTTTATTTATTGATAACATGGGATCATTTTGAATGCCACACATCCTTCAGACCTGCTTCCTTCCGTGGGTCTATCCTGGTAGGCTTCCTGAGACAAATATTAATGTGAGAATGGATGGGGCCCCAAGATAGGAATCTAGACCTCATGAATCTTAGTTACTCGAAATTGGTTTCCCTTTCTATTATTAGGCAACAATTGAAGAATCTCGAACTTTACCACGCATGTCTTCCCATAAGCAATTCTTGGCTTTCAAATATCTTGAGATTATTCAGATCCCTATACTTCCAAGCGTCAAATATTGAGCTCGTTCATTATAAGAAAAAAAAAACTATGAACCTAGGCAAACTGGAAAAAAAAAAGAAAAATGTTTTATTTATGTACAAAGTGTTCCTAGATCTTAGGTAAAATATTGTTTGAGAATGAGGCCGTTTACAAGAAGACTCTCTTCCTGTCCTTGTAAATCGTGAAGTTTGTAGGTTGAGGGGCCAAGCTTCTCAACAATCTGATAGAGGCCAATCCATAAATGTTGAAATTTCGTTTGTTTTCCCTTTTCATCCTGATCCCATTTTACGACTAAGTCTCCTACTTCAAAGTTCCTCTTACAGGAGTTTCGTTTGTCAAACCATCGCTTAACAATATCCTGATGTTGATTGAATCTATCTTTGGACTTTTGTCTTGATTCTTCCAGCTTCAACAGAGTATTAATTCGTGATCATAAAATTTCACTGCCGGATCCTCTGTGATCCTCTGGAGGCTTGAGCTAACTGCAAGGATGGGAGAAAAATGTTTGGGGGTAATATGGCTTCCTTTCCATAGACTAGAGTATAATGAGAAAGTCCTAAGGAATTCTTTGGGGTGACCATATCTACCCATAGTGGATTAGGAAGAGCTATGTGCCATTTTCTTTTACTCTTAATAACAATTTTCTTTAAAAATCGAATGAGATTTTTATTCGTTGATGCTACTAACACATTTCCCTGAGGATAGTAATGGATAGTAATTTGTTGAATAATCTACTTTGATTCCTTTTTCGCAAGCAAATTCAGTTAACTTCACACATGAGAAATAAGATGCATTATAAAAAACAAGAGAAATCAGAACCCCAAACCTAGTTATGATGTTCTCTTGCAGGAAATTGATGAATGCATCCTCATTCACTTTGAGCAAAGGAACCACTTCCACCCATCATGTAAAATAATCTGTAGTTGTGAGAATATACCAATGTTGCAGTGAAGAGTTTGGGTTAATCTCTACAATAATGTCTATGCCCCACTGCTCAAATGGTTCTGAGATAATCATGGGCTGCAATGGACTTATTGCTTTTGGCAATCTACCACCACTCCTTCAGCATACATCACACTTTCTTGTGGAAGCATGGCCATATTTAAATATGGATTTCCAGTAGTACCCAACTCTGAGTATCTTATGAGTCGTGGTATCCCCAGAAAATTTTCCTCCTGTAGCACTTTCATGCAATTCTTTGACCACTTTAGATGCATCTTCCTTTTCCAGACATCTAAGGAAAACTCCATCATAGTATTTTTATAAAAAGTACTCCATTAATTATCTAGTAAGAAGTCAACTTCAATCGAAGTGCCCTTCCCTTCTTGGAGTTCCAATGTTTTGGAAAATATCCTTGCTGGAGATAATGCACCAAGTATTTGTACCAAGATTTGAGAGTAGTGAAAATGGGACATACATCAATTGAGTTCAATTCAGCTTCATTCTCCTAATCATGGTCTTCATTAGCATGATTTTCCACAAACAACTTGCACAACCCTTGGCCTTTAATAATGGTATCTGGTTTGAATTCCAAGTCATATCCATGCAGTGCGGTCACCCAATTTCCTCTTCGCTCACCCAATTCCTTCTACATAAACAGAGACCTGATAGTCAGATGAGGAACGATGACTTTTGTTCTATTCTTCAAAATATAGGGCCTGGATTGTTTTACTACCTTGAACACTACATATGCTTGTTTATCAACAGCTAGGTAATTCAATTTGGCCCCTTGTAACCCAGTGCTCATGAAAGATATCGAATATTCGTCTCCCAATTCTCCTTTCTGAGTAAGCACTGCCGCGAGAGAGTTATCTAAAGCAAAGGTGTATAGAATAAAATCCTTTTCAAAATATGGAATTTTCAAAGAAGGTGCTGGAGCTATTGTTGTCTTTATGTATTTAAAGAAAACCTTCTCAATGTCAGTCCACTCGAACCGTACACTTTGCTTTACCATTTGCGCAAAATCAGATACAAACATTTGAAATAAATTAATTGTGCCCATAAATGATTGCATAGCCTTTTTATTGTGGGGCATGGGAATTTGAGTTATGGCCTCGAATCTTTCCTGGTCTATTGAGATTCCCTTCTTTGATATGATGCGACCCAAAATTTTTCCTTCAAGAACAGCGAAAATACTCTTCTTTGGGTTCATAGATATACCATATTTTCTACAACGGTCAAAAATCTGTTTTAAGTGGAAAATACGATCCTCTCATTTCTTGGAGAAAATTGTTACATCATCTAAATGTACTACTACACAGTGGCCTACTAAACCTCAAAATGCAATATCCATGGCCCTATGGAATGTGGCTCTGGCATTTATTAGGCCAAAAGGCATTCTCCTATAAGCGAATGTTCCCCACTTTGTGTGAAATGTAGTCTTTAATCGATCTTGCTCGACCATTGACACTTGATTGTAACTAGAAAATCCATCCAACAGGGAGAACAATTTTGAGCCTGATACCATTTGTAAAATTTATTCCATTGGTGGAACCGGATAGTTGTCTTTGTCTGATGCTCTATTTAAATTCTGGAAATCAACACACAATCTTATTTCTCCTGACTTCTTCCTTACCGGAGCTAGATATGCTACCCATTCGGAGTGTCAAACCCGGAAGATAATATTAGTGTCTAGTAGCTTCTTTATTTCTTTTTGGATCAACGGATTGAACTTAGGGTGCATTTTCCTGAGTTGTTGCTGAAATGGCTTTATGTCTGTTTTGATAGGAATTACATGTTGGATGATACGTGTATCATAAGTCTTCAAATCTTCATACGTCCAGGCAAAGATATGTTTATACTGTTGAAACAATTTGATGAACTTGCATATTTCTCTAGGTGAGCAACATTTTCCGAAATTAACATACTTGGGCTCAGTTCCTGTTCCTAAATTCACCAGCTCATATTGCATTGATGAGCTATTTGTTTTAATATTTGTTGGTTTCCTGAATTTATTCTACAAATCAAACATCGCTTCAAGGGTTCTCACTCCTTTAGGCATGAAATTTCCTCTAACCATGTCTCTGTTTTGTAAATCTGATTGATGTTCTTCTTCATCAATTATAGATTCTTTGAAATCTTCTCCATTTCGTCAAAAAATTAATAATCTGCTCATCATCATTAAACACCCTCAGATTTGTAATGTTGTCAGGTACCGATGGCCTAAAAATTAATTCAATAAAACATCTATTATTGGTCGACACTAATCTAGAAGCGGAAGTAACTAATAAATTAGCAACAACATTTTGCAATCTAGGGATTACATTTATATTAAAAGCATTGAAGTGCGTTATCAAAGTCCATACCTCAGATTGGTAGCCCTTAAGATGTGGATATAAACAATGAATGGTGTTTCTTACTTGTCTAACAACTATTTCACAATCACCAAAAACTTTCAAATTTTTTACATTTAAATCAATGGCTCTTTTCAAACCTTGAACTAGAGCTTCATATTTTGCAGTATTATTTGTACATTCAAACTCTATCCTACAAGAGAGAAAATGTTTATTTCTTTCAAGATCAGTAAGGACACAACTGGCTCCTAATCCCTCTTTTGTTTTGGAACCATCAAAGTACAAAATCCAAAATCTATCCTCTAAATTTTTTTGGTTAGTAGTATCTACTCCATTAATAACTAAGTTTACTATGTTATAGTCAATGTCATCAGCCCGTGAAAATCGAAGGAGATTGGACTGTGTATCTAATTCATGACTAACTTCCTCGGCTTGATAGTTCCCTGGTTCAAGTTCTAAAAAGTAATTTCCTAATACCAAAGATGAGAAATTGACCGGTTCGTTCTTCTCTTCCAACTGAGTTACATTATGTTTCATATGGGGTTCTCTCAGTATCTTAATATGATTCTAATTGTTCTAGTATGGTAGCCACAAGTGAGACCAATCAGTCGCAAAATAACCATTAAATTTCGTAGACTAAACCCTACTCAATATCAAACCATAAGCTTCAAGTATATCCACCACCATGGTATCTATGAATTGGAATACCCTTAGATCTGCAAACAATCTAATAAGCATGTATTTCATCTCTCCTATAACCTTAACAATAGACCTGTCTAGTTGAATGATCTGTGAAGGAGATGGTATCGGTTGACCATTAATTTTCTTGCAAATGGATAGTGGCATAACATTATACGAGGCTCCATAATCCACCAAACAATTATGTACATTGTGATCGAAAATTTCAAAAGCTAAGAGGAAGGGCAGAGTCTGGAATTTTGATTTACCACCAATACTTGCTTCGTTTATCTCAGTATTTGATTCAAAGACCCTTGCAGTACTGCTTGGCTGTGGGTCAAATGCTTCCAATAATTTATTTCTCTACTAAGGAAGATTACATAATTCGAATAAAGAAATATCCGCTCTAGTTTTCTTAATATCTTCCACAATATCGTATCCCATATTATATTCTTCTGTGCATTTTTGGGTACTTTATGGTTTATTTGCCACGGTTTTCACATGTTTATCTATCACTGGGCTTGATTCTTTTATGTTTTCAGGATTCACCTTATGTTGTGTTTGAGTGGCACTGATAATTTTCTTCATGGTTTACTTTATTATCTTTGCTTTAGGCAACACTAAACTTTGATCCACTATCGGTCCTTTACTCCTCATTGTAACATTTATTGATGATACTTTGATTTCCTCAGCCTGCTCTTCCTCATTCAATCCTAATGTAGGTCCCCAATCCCATAACACCATTGTGGTTTCTTCAGTTGGTTCCTCTTGCTCATTTGTTTGGTCTTCTTCTTCTTCTGGATCTGTTAGTTGGGAATCTAATAACTAATTCATTACCAGAGTCATTGAATTTATCCGTTGCAGGCAATTCTTCTTATAGTGATGTTCTTGGTGAAAAGTGCAGAAATGATGCATGCCAACCTCATTGAAATTAAGAACAACAGAATTAAGTAAAGGTGGTTGGGGTTGCCCACTTTCTTCCCTTTTATTGTAGAAGGGTTTGAATGGTTTTCTCAACGAACTAGCCCCTTTATCCTTTTCCAAGTCTACTATCTTGTTGGATAATTTATGTACCATTTTGACCACATTTTCTAATTCATTTGAATGTTCTTCTTTCGACCTAGATAATAGCAAAGGCTTCTTACTGGTTGTTGTTTTTACTTTTGGTTCTAAAGTATGCCTTGCGATATTATCTAGGTCAGCTTCTACCTTCTTTGTTTCTTCAGAATTTTCTATTAATGTAACCTTCACTGCCCTTTTCACAAACATTGCTATGGGTGGGTTTAGTGTTGTAGTGTAATATTCTACCAAAGACTCTTCGGTTGGTTTTGTCGCGACACGAAAACTATTTAATAGAGTAGTGAATCTTTGATCGAATTCTTGAACCTTTTCTTTCTTTTCCATCCTCAAAGACAGTAATTCTTTCATAAGCGTGGCTACAGTTTTCTGGTTACCAAATTTACTTATAAACACCTTTTCAAAACCATCCTAGTTTGCTATTGAGTTACCCTGTAGACTAAAATACCATGAAGACTCTCTACGCTCAAAAATATACGGGAACAGTCTACAGTCAACATCTTCATGTTCAACTTTTAGCAGGTTCAATGTGAGATAAAATCTTTTTAGATGATCTTCAACAGAAACACCCTTTCCAAGATCAAATTTTGGTAGTACTCTTTTCGGGTGCTTAGGTAAATCGTGTAAAGGCGCAGCTAGGTTGAGTGGCGTTCTGGCTCTCCACGTGGGTGGGTTAACAATTCCAACCATAACTCAAGGCTGAGATTGTGGTGGAGAATGCAGAAAGAATTGAGTCGCAGGGGATTTGGGTCCCAACTGATCAAGAGGTTGAGTGATTTCTTAGAGAGATAAATATAACAATTCTTCCAAATTTTCCACAAGCACTAAATCTTGAGTGTATGAGATAGATTTCTTGGGAGCTCACCTCCTGGATAACGTAGGAATTATGTTCAATCCTCCAAGTTTCCTAACGTAAGATCATGTATGTCTTCAAAAATGATCTATTTCTTCAAACGAGATAGTGTATAAAGGTTATGTGTTTTCTTCTTCAGAATTTAACCTTTCTTATTCTTCTATTTCAAGAACGAAATATTCAGTGAAAGTCATTTTAGATGTACTTCCAGCATAATCTTTTCTCACAAACGGATTTCCTCTGCCATCCATGCACTGGTGACCCTCCTTCTAGCACCAAATCTGTTGATGCCCAAAATTTCCAAGCATCGACGGTAGGGATTCTCTCTGGTAATCGATCCCAATTAGATCGTCCATCGTTTGGTGTGGGGAATCCGTCCAGTTAACGGTCGGGCCACCGTAGATTAATTTGCTTAAATAGTTTTACCGGTTATGGCCCGATTCACCGCTTATGTTGTTTTCTTTAATTAAAAGATGTAATGCAATTGCCTAATCTAAGTGCATATAATAAACAGACAGAAACCACACTAGTGATGCACGGGTTCTTATCACTCGTCTCACCGTTCCTGCCTTATCAATTATCTATTTAATCTAAGACTAAGCTAACTGTCCTATTCTAGCCTACTCTATCCCCATAGGGAGCAGATTCAAAATTAGAGTAACATATTGTAACTGTTCATACCAATTTCATAGGTAGTTGTTAAAACATAATATTCACATTCACAGTAGAAATAATACCAAATATAGCTCTGATATGATAAACCGTTTATTACTCATTTCACACACATATATCTTGTGTAGAAAGCAAAACCATTCATGACCAATGAATTAATTCAGAGAAGTTAGAATGATCTCACAGTATATTGTACGAAAGCAAGAAGAAGTAATTCCACGTTAGACATTCCACACATTCCAAGCAAATCTCTGTGCAGACCCTTTTTCCCAGAAACAAGTCTTTCTTATTAATAAGAAAAGCAATTGTCTTACAAAAATAGTCAGGCCTCTGGCGCTAGCAAAAAGTCCCTCTAATATACTTTCTATCTCTATTTATATTACAATAAGAAATTGTCATCTAGTGACCTTTTGTTACCCTAACCCTAGGGATTCCAAAATTTGTCATTTAATGTTTTTCATAGGAAAATACAAAAGATTCTATAAAAGACAAAATTTTAGGTGGGCCCTACCAAGCTGGAAATATATGTTGTCCATGCATTAGCCTCCTCGATAATAGTTTTGTACTTTATCAGCTCCAATACTTGTAAGGTCACCTCATGGATTTATAGCTGTGTCTCTAAATGTGCCACTTCTTATGTTGTAGCCTTACACATGTCTTCTAAGAGGTAAGCATTGACAGAAGCTTCCCCGACAAAATGGTGAATGTCCTCCTCTATAAAATCATCCACTTTTCTTATATATTCTATGTCTTCCTGCAGCCTATCCCTCAACTGTGCCAGGTGTTGGCCTTTGTCCAGAAGCTCAGTTATATTTTGAACCAAAAATTTGGCATTTCTCGTAGACTTGATGGATTCTCTTGTAAAAATCCTAGCATTTCTCCATAGTTTTAGGAATTTCATTGCTTATTTTCCAAGCAAATCTCCTGCAAAATTCTAGAGGAGCCATTTCTGACTTTATGTCCTCCGTTGTTTTTTTGTGGCAGGTGGTCAGGAAACTTTGGATTGGCCTACCTCCGGGTCATTTGAATTTTAACATTCTCTATTACTTCCAACAGTATTTTCCTGAAAGTCAGTGCTTTTGCCACTATTACCTTCAGTCTCGCCATCATCATTCTCACCTTGTAAATTTCACCTGTGAGGATCACCTGAAAATGATGCACCTGTGCTTGAATTTTGCAGGATTGATCGCCGAAAGGTGTAGTGTCTTGCCTTTTCTTGTCAGCTAGCTCTAGTTGTTTCCTCAAAGATTCCTTTTGCTCAACCAACTCTTTCACCTGAGTTTTTATCCCTTCAATTTGTTGGTTTGCAACTACCTCTCTTGATTCTAGTTGAGAGATTTGGGATTCAAAGTCATTTTTCTCTCTTTCCATAATCACTAATTGTACATTCATTGCTTCATTTTCTATCTCCATAATCTGGTAATCGCTTAGTAGTCTCTTTTTTTCAGAGAGAATGGCATCATGCTTCCTCTTTAACTCTATGCCTTCTCCACACAATTTTACCAGATTATCCTTTAGCTTGAACATCTTTTATTTGTTATGTTGTACATCGTATATCAACCTATCAACATTGTCAACGTTGGCCTGTGCAGCTACTATGTTCACTGAAGCCATGAATTTTGGGTCCTTATGGGTACCCTCCAATATAGTATTCTCGGTGATGGTGACTACGTCAACTTGTGTACCCATCTTTAACCTTTTTTCAGACCTCCTTGTGATGGTCTTCCTTGTCTTGTCAAAGATAATAGTATCTAAGCAAGCCACAGTGTGCTGCTCCGATGGGGTGAATGGGGTGAGCCTGAGTTCCCCAAAAGGAATGTGACCACTGGTCATTTCTTCACTTGATGAGCCAGGAGGGTCTAGGTCCATTGGCTCATTCTGGGTTTCCTCTTGGTCTAGAGCTTCCCTAATCATATCTTCTTCCTCCTTTCTTCTAAGTTCTTTCACCGCTTTCTTAGATTCTTTTCGTGCTCTTTCTTTAATATTTCCTCTTCCTGTCACCTTTGGGCTTCTTCTTCTTGCCTCTTCTCGACTTCTTCTTTTAGCCTTTTCTCAGTTTCTTCCTTTTACACCTTTAAAGCTTCTTCCTTTTGTTTCCATCGAAGTGTTGTCGTCTTTGATGCCACTTGCACTGCTCCTCTAAGCCAAACACTTATTTAACTTGGTCATATTATTTTCTCTCCTGAATACTTCTTCATCTTTGTCGAAGAAGTCCGTATATTCAAAATGGATTTTCACTGCTGCGCAATGTTCAATGACCTTTCCTCTAGTGTCATTTATTGTAAAACTCTTTTCTCCAAAATGAAATGTCTCCAACTCCTTTACAAAATCTTCAGCTCCTTTTACCTTCGAAAACTTATATCCTCTGATACATAAAGGTAATGGGGAAAAGTAGCTTTCTTCATTTCATGTAAATAATTGCCAACCCCATTTAATAACACTTGCCTTACAACCTCTTTGTGCACTACAAAGTCTATGGCGTATCTGGGCAATAGGGACGGAGCTCGAGAACATCCATACATCCCGATGTATGTGCCCTCCTGCGAGAAGTAATAGTCCCCATACTCGTTGATGACTGCCATTGCATTCTTAGATAGGTAGTTTGGTCCCATTAGGAAAATTATCCAATATAGGGGAATAAGGACATCTTCACATATGAGTTTGTAGAAGCTCACGTATCTATGGGCCTAGAGGATTTGGTAAGCCACATAGACTGGAGCTTCAATATGATTCCATATGCATCCTAACTTTGGAAATGGGTGTCTGGTCAATATACAGTCGATGAGGTATGACGACATGTAGAAATCTGCTCTCTTCTAGGTCAAACCTCCCTGTGCGGCCGCGACACATGATGGCAGGCTATCTGAGATGATATCTTCCCAATTAAAGATTGTCCCTTCAAAGGATATATAGTAGATCAAAGGCACCCAATTTAGTTTATAAATGGTCCCATCAACTCTATAAAAAATCATGTTCAATAGTAAGGCTATGATTCCGAATGGGGTCCTTAGGCTCTGAGATTTGTATTCCTCGCTTACCTTTTGTCTCAATTGTTTGTCGGGTACCACCATCTTCTTTGCGTACTCCAAGGGATCGATGTTTATCCCTTTGATCCAGTCTTCAATCATCATGAACCGTGTTGGGGGTAACTTGTAGGCCGCTGCTACATGGGTTGGATGAAATGAGGCAAAAGCCTCTCCTTTAACATCAGAAATAATCCTCGAGGAGGCCCTTCGTTTGAGGTAGAATCCAACCAATAAATTCTAAACAAGGAAACAACTCTGGGCATGTGGCAACTTTGGTAATGCCCAACCTTCTTATGTTCTGATATAAAACCATCTCCTCGAGACCTACATCAGGAATGCCCTGGTCTCTAATCATCTGATAAAGTTCTCCCCATTTGAATTTGGGGGCAATTCATGTGATTGCCTTTGTGTCTTCAAATCTAGTTTTTGTTCTGTTGCCAGAGATAATATCTACATCAGAGTCTTCCCCACTTGCCTTTGACCTCTTCTTAGTACCTCTCTTAGTCATTATAGAAATTCTTTATCTTAGAGTCTGACTTCACACTCTACTCAGTGAGGTAACCTAACTTGGCGAAAAATGGAACCTGTGATACACGAGCGCAAGCATAATGAGAAGTGAATTGAACTAGTAATAGTGCAGTTGATTTAATCAAATGACCAAGGATATCAATGCTAATCATTTTATGTGAAAGAATGCATCATTGTATGGAAAACATAGAAAAATTGCAATCATAAGTAATGACAATGCAATCCCATCTAATGGGCTCTTCTAATTTTGAGATACCATTCTTGCCTTTGAAAGAAGAACACCTAGAACAAACATGCTACTAGTTTTTTCACTCACCCAAGTCCCAAGACAAGTAGAGGTATGAAAGTATTGCGGAGCATGGATGAGACATAATGACTCTCGAATTGAGAGAGAAATGAAACCGGGTCTTGGTCTTGGGATGGAAGAAAAACATATTACTTATAGAGTGGATCTGTTCTCAACTAGGTGGTCCATTGTTTGGTAAAAAAGGTGGCCTAAATATGGGAGAAAAATCCATGTATACAGGTGGAAAAACCTTCTTCATAAAGGTGGTTTCTGGTTCACAACTAACTTCCCCAGGAAAATCCTCCTTTCTCTTCACCACTGTTTTCTGCCCATACATAATGACAAAGTTTTGTGGTAAGCTATGGGATATCATTATATCTAGTAGGTAAGGTTTGAAAATTAGAAATTTAACCAATCCTAACAATAGTTCGAAAAACACAACTTCTCTCAGCATGCTCAAAAGGTTCTCCATTTTAATCTTTCAAATCGTTTCCAAAACAAAATGGCAAAACACGACTTTGGTAAAAATCGAAATAAGGAGCAAAAGATGAAAAATTACAAAACAAGGTTTTCTTATGGAAAGGAAAAAAACCAGACTGAAAGCATCAAATTCTACCTTAAACGTGTTCCCATCTAGATTGTTTTAGACTCGTGTTGACCGAGTAGGGTTCAAAAACGCTCTCAGGCATAAATTCTCCCCTAAGGAACTTAAATGAATAGTTGGTTTCCTAGTGAGTTGGTTTAACCAAAGGGTTTTCTTAAAATATGAGGAGAGAAGCACAACCATGAGAAACACTTCAGAGAAGGATGGACTGCACAAGTTATCATGAATGGGATGCTTCTATGTGACCAGTTTTTTAGAAAACCCTGTGCCCTAGAGGTGTTTATGTTTCACCAGTTGCAGTGCGTAACCAACCGTGGAGTCAGTCACTACCACAACCTACAATCGAGAGGGCACGACTAAAAATATACCCAAGTGACTGGGAATTCTAGGCACAAACACCCGACCCTTGCACATTTAGCACAAAACCTAAACTTGTACCAGGGTAACCACATTACAGGCATATGTCTACGAAAAATACATACAGGCAGGGAAAGGTATGAAGAAAGAGAATAACCCTAATTGGATCTAAAAACAACCACGATACAATTACCATAGTCACCACCACATATAAACAGTTTCGACTTTGAAAACAAAAAGAGTCCATGAGGTACGGTGCCTACCTGTCAAATGTTTAGTGGCCGTGGAAAGTCGCTGAGCATCAAGGGCTACAAACTCGTCCTTCAGTGATTGTATAATGTTGTCAAATGACGTTTTGTGATAAAACTAAAAAAACTTGGTTGTATTTATAGAAAAAAACAGAAAAATCAGTCATAAATGTGGTGGTTGGCAATTAAATGCGGTGGTTAGCAATTAAAACATCATTTGGCACACAAACAGTCTTGGTCGCTGTGAATAAAATATTGACATCGACAGTTTTGGCAACACTCCTTGAGTCACTTCGATGGTATCAACATTGCTCTTATGTCGTGCTACGCGACTGTTTCGACCGACGCTATTGGAGTTGTCTTTTCCTTTCAATCTCCGACTGTTTCGACGAAATTCCCCAAGTTCTTCCTGAACGTTTCAGTGACACACGCTAAGTTCCTCCGATATAATGCGCTGACGCTCGGCTTATTTGTAAGTTCACCTTCAATGCCGATTGTTTTAGTGTATTTTGTTGAGTTGCTTCCGACAGTTTCGACGATAATTACCCAGTTTTTCTTGACAACTTCGACGACGATTGTTGAGTTCCCCCGAAACAAAGCGAGAATAAAATTAAATCTAATCCTGCGAACCATTTCGAAGCAACTGGCCAAGTTCCTTCGATACGTTGGAGAAAAACTGCAAGTCTTACTTAGCCAAAAAACTTCTTTTGGTCAATTCCTTAGAAAAACTAAGTGTTCTAGGTGGATCTCTTCGAGTTATAAAACTAGTCTAAGTATGCTTTGAAACAAAGTAGGAGGGGCCCTAAAATATCAAAAAATTTGGGGAAGCAGTTGCAGCAGCAACACAACCATAAACCCTTTTCCCCATCATTCACGAGTAGAGCATACATTTAACCAAGATTTTGTTTTGTTACATCAATCTTAAAATACCCTTACACACTTAATTATATCATCTAACACATGTGTTATAAAATGTTGGAAGATGAGTGTGCAAGATATGTTTAAATGACCACCAACTACAATCGCGCTAATTATTATTGCTGACTTTGAAAACTTTAACAAGACAAGAGACCGCACTGAACAATAGACTGACAAAGAAAGCACCCGCCATTGCACATATTCGCATGAGGTTGAGAGAGAAGAAACAATAAACACAATAATTCAATCACAGAACACCGCCCACGACAAATCCCATACAATGTTAAAATACCATCCCCGCAACATTAAAGGGGCTTATTAAAGAAGCTCCTATCCAATTGGGAGCACAACAATCTTATTAAAGTAGATTAAAGAAGGTTATTAAAGACCTTGTCGTCGAACTTTGAACCCGTAACCTTATTAAAGCCCGTAGGCGAACACAAAAGCCAACTAAACAATGAACAATTGTAGATTAAAGAAGGTTATTAAAGAAGCTGGCATCGAACGCCTAACACGTGAACATTATCAAAGCAAACACCATGGACACTCATTAAGAATCCGCATGCTGGACACATAAGCCAAAATAAATACTCGAGTGACCATCTCAACAGCCTGTGAAACAATGAACAACTGTCCAAAAGCAAGAAGGCTTATTTAGGGTCGAAACGTCAGCTAGCTGCCATAACACCTTGCACAAATTCCCATACCAACATCCATCGCCTCGCAACCAATCGTTGCATAGACAAATACATATTTTTCAAAATATAAAAAAAAACACAATAATCTATCCATAACATACTCGCAACCAATCGTTGCATAGACAAATACATATTTTTCAAAATATTAAAAAAAAAACACAATAATCTATCCATAACATATCTATAGTTTTACTTTAGAACCGGCAAAATTTGAAAGTAAACTAAACTTTGAAAACCACTAGGTGCTCTATGTCCCTTGTAGGAACATAAAAATACACAAGTATAAGGAGATTTTAACCAAGGGGTTTAAATTATCGATATCTCTTCCACCATTACAATTCATGTGAAAAGGTTTAGGAGGGGTTTGTCAATGATACATGATATTATCTATTCACAGTTTTCTGGATTCATTCATTTCATGTGCAGGCCAGAGCAGTGCGCAGCAGCATGGACAAATTTCCCAGTTGGGTGGGGAGTCAAGTCAGAGGATTTCTCTACTTAGCGCAGGAAGCGGCGTTTAATCTCAAGTATGACCTACGAGACTCGGCTTTACGCGGCTTCGGCGTCCCCAGGCTCATCTCCAATGTCGCTCTGACCACGGTTTTGGTATGCTCGCCTTAACTACATTTTCCCACTCTATTCTTCCTTCATACTGCACTGCGAAGGGAAATACGAAAATTCCAGATATAATGAAAGCTACATAATTCTACTTCCTTCGTCCGCCACATGGGACTTATTGTGGAACCAAATCCCAGCACAGGGATATGGTTGCAACATCACAGAGGTAACAACAACAAGCCAAACGAGAACCATACGGCATGTCACTGAGGTAACAACAACAAGCCAAACAAGAACCACACGGCATGTCACCGATACCGTAGGCAACGTGCCTAACGTTTGTGCCCCAAGCCTTTGTAAATCTCGGGCAGTGGCAACTTTTTGTTGTGCTCAATGTTAGCATTTCCTGCACAGCATTAGCATTCGGGTTTTTCATTCTCACGCACAGTACCCATCCCTGATGCAGAGAGTTTTCTTTCGCGAGATTCCACAGTTCAATATGAGTATTGTATTTTGATGCCTTCTTCTTCATCGACAGCCAAAAAATTCTTGCGCTAATTGGATGACTTTAAGGAACTGGACTGCAAATAATCCCCAAAAAATGATATATCATATGTTCGATTGCAGAAGTCTCTCAATAGTCAATACTAACCTGTAACTTATCTTCTTTCCTTCATTTTTTTCCAGCAGATAATAAATGACTTTGAAAACCTGCTTAAACTCTCATTTTCTTTTTAGCTGCCTAAAGGAAGTCAATGGTCACAGTAAATATCATGGAGCAAGGGAGATGTTAATGTCTTCGATAAAGCAATCTGGGTTCAGTATTGCTATTACTAATACAGAGGCTGTACCTGTACATTTTACTAGTGTTTAACCGGAATTGTAATAATGTCCA
>LPNX011120408.1:284651-326473 GCA_001517045.1 Pseudotsuga menziesii | reverse complement strand
AAGCTTTGCTAATGCCTTAACAAAGCCTTTTTTATTTGTTCCAAGGAAAGCCTCGCGGGATGCCCTCTCTTCCCTGGAATATCTGGATGGAGGGCGGATCAACTCCCAGCCACAATNAAGCTTTGCTAATGCCTTAACAAAGCCTTTTTTATTTGTTCCAAGGAAAGCCTCGCGGGATGCCCTCTCTTCCCTGGAATATCTGGATGGAGGGCGGATCAACTACCAGCCACAATAGCAGCTGGTAACCCAGTGGGGCCTGGCCAGACTTGAACCTCAGATGGAACAGAACTGGATACTTTGCGATTAACTCAACTTGCTCAGTCCACCATGACATGTGCCAGAGACAGATGGGGATATTCAATTGACACCAATGTTATGACTTAAGCTCTCTAGTTGATTCATGGTAAATGCTTTCTTATGTGTGGACATGACCATAAGGGGTCTATGGTGTTACTCTACAATGGCTCATGCATCCTAGATTGTTGTTTTAACAGCTAAGGGTGCATCATGGTATGGTGATAATTCTTCATTAGATTAAGTGTATCAGTTTGTGGGTTAGGTGTGTCCCTAGGAATTTAAGAAAGTGTGACACTCATTTCATGTCATTAATAATGTTTTTTTACCTAGCCATTTTTCATCCCATGTCATTTCATTAGCCATTTCACACATTTCCATCATATCCCCTTTTCGCAATTAACTTATTATATGTCATGTTCTAAGGTCTCTATACTATTCCTATGCATGATGCCTAAGTCAAAGTCAAAGAGTGAAAGGAATCTTAAGGGAAATGGAGCTAATTGATAAATTGAGCTACGCCCCCATGCAAAAGACATAATCCTTATGTCCCAACTTATCAAGGCCAAGATGCGTAAGTCAAAGTCAAAGAGTCAAAGGACTCTAAGGGAAATGGAGCTAATTGATAAATTGAGCTACGCCCCCATGCAAAAAATAAAAATAAAAATAATAATAAAATAAATAAATTAAAAGGATTATAAAAATTAGCATAAGGAAAGGGTAACTCAAGAAGATAATTATTCCCTTCCAAGGCACAAATATGGGAGAAAAATCATCAACCCCTAGTTGTTTAAAGCAAAGGGGTAGAGCTATTACTTGGACACATTCCTATGATAGTTATTTTGCGAACACCTTTCGGTAACATTACATTCATTTCATTACCCTCACCTTACTTAGAAAATTTGGAAATGCACTTAAATCTTGTTGATTTTTCTTATAGTAGTAGAAATACAGTTTTCAGATCTTGAGAATTACTTCCTAATGATTTACAAACAGTAATTTCATCCCATTCTTATCATAATTATACACTGAAAATTTCAACTTCAAATTGCAGCAGAAACACAAGATCATAGAAGGACAACCATGCACAATAGACACAAAGATTTTACCTGGATAAACCCAGTCTTGGGAGAAAACCCAACCAACTTTTCTTAGGAGAAAACCCAAATCAGTGCAATTCAAGTACATTACCAATCATGATGAAACCCTAGCACAGATAGCGAACCTCCTTCATGAGGAAACCCTAGTAAGGGTAGCGAACCTCTAGAGACAATAAGAAAACCCCAAAAATTGCTCCTTGTGCCTTTCCTAGGTCTTCTTGGAAAGTGCGCACCAAATTAGGAGAGATGTGTTGTAAGGGTGGTGAAAATGAAATGTGTGAGCACTTTATTTATACACTTTGATTCACTTTTATTTCACCTCTAGGAAGATTTGTGCTTTTGATGGGGTTGACGTGTCCTTCTCTTCTAGGGTTGAATTGTCTTCTTGTCTTCAATTTTCTTTGGGACTTCTTCAATGCTTTTCAGGACTTCTTCAATGGTATGACTTGTCTTCTTGTTTATTTCTTCTTCACTAGAAAAATTGTCCATGTTGATAATCATCTCCCCACATGCTTGTCTATTCACACATAGAGCTCTAATGTTGAATAGACCCACTAAGAAGTCTCGAACACTTCTTAGATTCAATGTCAATTCAACTTTAGACTAGACTTGTATATTCCATAGGGGGATGAAAGCCCTATCAAATAAACAAGTAAAATCTCTAATATAGAATAGATCACTCCATCACAAAGCAGGCAATGTGAGGGCACCCTAGGGCCAATCTCCCCATATGATAGGATAACGGGAGATTGTATGCCCATGCCTGGGCCATTCACCACTACATCAACACTCCCTCTCGGCGAGGGAGACATTCTGCATCACACTAAGCTTGCTTGGTGAGAATGTCCACAGTCTGCATCTCCAGTCTTCCACTCCTAGTCAAATCAACATGGCTATCTGGAGAAAGACTGTGCCTAGGCCTTTCACCACTAGCCATATGCCTCAGGCTCTGAGGGTGAATTAGGCTCCGAGGGGGAATGTTTGCCCGATGTTGCTCATCTATAGAATCATCAACACTCCCTCTCATTGGGAAGACATTCTCCATCATGCCAAGCTTGTCTTTGATGACTGAGTTAGCCATTTTCATATCCTAGAGCAGAGATTATGACAATGCCCATGATATACAACAACAGTGTTCAGTGCGTTCTGGTTGTTCAGATCAGATGTAGGTATATGGCCGAGGTGATATATGGATATGTACATGTGGATTTTGGTTATACTTTGTTGTCTATTTTAGTAGTGAGACTTGGTTGATAGTGGTTGTATGTTGGCGATATTTTATTGGTTATCATTGAAATCTAAAAGATAGTGATCTAGTTGCTATATTCAAGAGATTCTTTTGTATACTCATTGGTCATGCCCTACTCTTAGTATGGATTTGGTCATTTCCCTTTAGGGACACAACTTGCCAGCCTTGGTACCATCTTCATTGTCTCCATCTATTCGTTGTCTTCCCTTTCTTTTGTTTAACCTTGACTTGTAACTTCACCAGTGACATCTAAGATTTCCCCCACCCTCACCTCTATATTGAAAAAGGTCTTGTTATCACAGATATATTGTAGTTGGGCTACCATGATGCAACATGCAACATACAGATCTATCTCTCTATTTTTTCTGAGCTAGACATATTGATGGGGATACAACATGGATCATTATTATAGCATGAGCCATTTAGAGCCTTTGTTTAGTAGCAAATACAGAGTATTTCCTTGCTGGGACTGAGATCTCCTTGTCCATTGAGATGACTTCAGTTATGACTTAGTTCATTTGAGCAAAGCAGAAGAGATGGTACACAATTCATAGATGGGCATATCAGGTAGAGGCATGTATATGGTGAGATCAGGTATATTGCTACTTGGTAGGATTTTGCTCTCTGATGTATACTAACACCTTTGACTTGTTATGTTATGATGATTATGGTGACCTATGCTTATATTATATATTCCACTGATGACTAACTTGTGTTGAGAATGATTAGAGAATCTGATGTTGAAGACCATTGATTATGCCATGCTTTTCACAACTTTTAGACATTAGTGCTATGTTGGTTCCATGTATCACTTGTCCCCATCCATCCAACTCATCCATAATTGATTTCTCCCATGACTTATGTTTGACTGAGACCTGTGAGATTGAAGATCCTTTTCCCCACTTTGACCCCTATGAATGATGAATCCCATGTTATTTTGTGTCTTGGCTCTAAGTTGTGCAACAAAACTTGTCGATGCTTTGATCCTTCCGTGCCAGGATAACCTGCTAGTGTTGGTTCCTGAGCTTAGGTGAGTTGGGTTTTGAATCCTTGACCTCTTTGAACGGTTTCCCCCGATGTTTGGTCCTGACTATGGATATGTTGATGTATTTGTAACTTCGGAATGTATTCACTTGTATATTTCATATATTGTATTTCATTGGTCTCCGATGTTCCTATCGGGAGAATCATTAATGTAATCAAGTCATGTAAAGTCATAGAGGTTAACCCTCCTTGTTGGTCGGGGGGCAAAGTCCCCACAGTTGTGGGGCACTAGGGTTATTAGACTCTCCTAGAGAAGTCGGCCCTGGTAAGTGATTGTCAAGTCGGAAACTAGTATAAATAGAGAGTGAGCCTCTTTATTTGAAACACACACTCACCCAACTATAACACATTGGTGAGAGAAGAGGAACTCACACAAGTGTGAGAGAGAACAGTTGTTGGAGATCATCTTTATGTCTTTGGGTTTTATTGCTGCCATTGGTGCTCTTTCTATCTCTGAGGAAGTTGCGGGGTTTTCTCCTTTATGGTTTCCTCGAGGAAAATCTTTGGGGCTATTGTCTCTTGTGATTGGTTGCTGTGCATGTTATTCTCTTAGATAAGATCCTCAGATAATACTGTCTAAATGATAAAAATCTAACATGGTATCAGAGCTGACCTGAGAAGAAGACACTGTGCAGCTGTAGAAGCTAGGGCTTCTTACTTTTTGGGTCTCTCTCCACAATCCATCAGCAAAAGGAGGCTAGGCTGACTCTCCATTGAAGGGTGCATCTTTTTGTCGAAGCAGAATTTGATTCTGAGCATTTTCAGTTTTTGATCTACCACTGCATCGGGAAATTAGGGCTTCTCACAAGAGGAATTTTTGAGTGAGCCCAGCATAGGATTGATCTCCTCATCAAAAATCGAAGTTTAGAGACAAAAATCGAGGTTTTTGGTTGGATAGAACTCCGGGAAAGTCAAACCCTAATTTGCTTTGGAACCAGAAAACGGGCACTGCAGAAGATTAGCTCCAGATCCAATTTCAGCTTCTCAAATTGGTAAGATCTAAATCTTTTGTATTTCCATTTGAGGTTCTTAGTTAAGATGTCTCATCACACCAAGCTTGATGAAAAGCTTAAGGGAGCTGATAACTTCCGAGCATGGAAGTATAGGATCTCACTCGTTCTTGAAGAAAATGAATTGGACTCATACATCAGTGGAGAGGTTCCAGTTCCAGAGGGAGATGAGGCTAAGGCCTTACATAAGAAGAACTTGATCAAGGCCAAGAGGATTATTGCTGATTCAATCAAGAATCACCTCATACCACAAGTGTCCTCCCTAAAGACACCTAAAGAGATGTTTAAAGCCTTGACCAAGTTATCTGAAGGAAAGAACATAAATCAGAAGATGACTTTGAGGAACCAGTTGAAGAATGTGAAGATGCAAAATGTGGAAACCATACAATCATACTTTACAAGGCTCTCCCAGTACAAAGAACAACTTGAAGCAATAGATGAAGAAATAGAGAATGCAGAAATTGTGATGACCACCTTGAATGGTCTCCATAGGTCATGGGACTCCTTCATTCAAGGGATTTGTGCTAGAAGAAAGCTAATCATCTTCAGTAGGCTATGGGAGGAATGCTCACAAGAAGAAGCTCGGATAGTAGCTTGAGAAGAAAAGATGGGAAATGAAGATCAAGCTCTCACAGTACACACCAAGAAAAGCAGAAGGGACTACTATCACTCAAATGGTAAGCATTCTCACCAGAAAGATAACCCTAAAAGATATAGCAGAGATCTGTCTAAAATCAGATGCTATACATGTGACGAGAGAGGACACTTTGCTAGAGAATGTCCTAGAAACAAAGGTGGCTGTCACAAGAAGAAGGGCAACAAGAGAAGACATCATGCTCACACTGCAGAAGATGATGAACCTCCCAGAAAGAGAGTCAAAGAAGAAAGTGAAGATTCTTCTAGTGATGAAGAATATGTTCTGATTTCTGCCCTCACAGAAACTGTCACACATGGAAGCAATGATTGGCTCATAGATAGTGGGGCTTCCAAGCATATGCCAGGATTCAAATAATCCTTTGTGAAACTATCTAAACATGAGTCACCTCACAAAGTGAAACTTGGGGATGACTACTAGTATCCCATAAAAGGTAGTGGTGAATCCTCCTATAAGCTAGACTCTGGAAAGTCTATGAAGATGAAGGATGTCTTGTTTGTACCAGGACTAAAGAAAAACCTTCTCTCCATCTCTGCATTAGATGCAAAAGGCATGAGGGTTGCATTTGTAGATGGCCAAGTCCTTATGTGGCCAAAAAGAAAAACTATAGATGATGCAGTAGTGATTGGGGAGCAAGAGGGAGGACTATACAAATTGAAGGGCCAACCAGAACAAGCTTTGGTCCATGACTCAGTAGAGCCAAATGAACTTTGGCATAGAAGGCTTGCTCATGTGCACTATAGGGCACTACCACTTGCAAGCAAAGCTGTTGAAGGTCTTCCAGAAATACAGGCAAAACATGAAGGTATTTGCAAAGGATGTGCGAAAGGAAAGAACACAAAGAAGACATTTCCAAGTAGCGAGAGCAACGCAAAAGGAATCTTGGAAATCATCCACTCTGATGTATGCGGTCTGATGTCATCTAGTTCATCGAGTGGGTATGTATACTATGTTTCTTTCGTTGATGATTTTTCTAGGAAGACATGGATATATTTCTTGAAGAACAAGGATGAAGTATTCAGTAAGTTCAAGGAATTCAAAGCCTTGATCGAAAACCACACAGAAAATAAAATCAAGACTTTTCGATTAGACAACGACGGAGAATTCACATCAAATGAATTCAAATAATTATGCAGAGATTCAGGGATTAAGAGGGAGTTGACCACTCCATATAATCCACAACAGAATGGGGTTGCAGAAAGGAAGAATAGAACGATCATGGAAGCATCAAGAGCAATGCTTCATGATCAAGATCTTCCTATGCATCTATGGGCAGAAACTGCCAGGACAGCTGTGTATGTACAGAACCCTACTCCACACAGAGTACTCGAGAACAAGACACCTGAAGAAGTCTTTTCCGGCAAGAAACCAGAAGTCAACCATCTCAGAATATTTGGCTGTTCAGTGTACATACACATTCCAAAAGAAAAGAGGACAAAGTTAGATCCTTCAGGAAAGAAGGGTAAATTTGTGGGATATAGTGAAAGCTCGAAGGCTTACAAAATATACTTCCCAGGATTCAAGAAGATCGACATCAACAGAGACGTAACATTTGACGAAGACTTAGCTTACAGCAAATCCAGAAAGAGACCAGTTGAAGACCCTGAAGAAACAGAAGTACCCAGGATTCAAGATACAACTATGAACGATGCAACTCAAGAAGAAGATCGAGAAATAGAAGAACCCCAGGAACCTGTAGATCCACCCCAGGAAAAGAATCCTCACAAGAGGAAACCTGCATGGGTACGAGAGGCTATCCAAGGTGCAAAAAGATATGGGGCTCCAGAAGAAATGCACAGAGAGAGGAAAAGAACTAGGTCCTACTCCGGTTATGTAGCCCTATTATGTGACATCATTGATAAAGGACCTTCCAGCTATGAAGAAGCGGCAGAGAAGAAAGAATGGAAGGATGCTATGATCGAGGAGTACCAGTCGATCATGAAGAATGATGTCTGGGATGTTGTCCCAAGACCAAAGGGGAAGTCTGTTGTGACTTCCAAGTGGATCTACAAGATCAAGCATGCTGCAGATGGCAGCAGAGAGAAATATAAAGCAAGATTTGTGGCTCGTGGCTTCTCCCAGAAAGAAGGGATAGATTATGAAGAGACTTTTGCATTTGTAGCCAGATACACTTCCATCAGATATATACTTGCTCTGGCTGCAGTGAAGAAATGGAAGATACACCAGATGGATGTCAAGACTGCTTTTTTGAATGGTTTAGTAGAAGAGGAAGTGAATGTGGAGCAACCACTCGGTTTTGAGACACATGACAGAGAGACTCATGTGTGCAAATTGAAGAAAGCCCTGTACGGTTTGAAACAGGCACCCAGGACATGGTATGGCAGAATTGACAGCTTCCTAACTAGTTTGGGCTTTACCAAGAGTAAAGCAGATTCCAACCTTTACTACAAGGTTGAGGAAGGGAACCCAATGATACTCCTACTGTATGTAGATGACCTGTTTGTAACAGGTGAGGATGGGTTGATTGCTGATACAAAGAGGAAGCTTGCTGCTGAGTTCGAGATGAAGGACTTGGGCATGATGCATTATTTTCTAGGCATGGAGGTGTGGCAGAATGCGGATGAAATCTCCATGGGACAAGGGAAGTATGCAGTAGAGATCCTGAAGAGGTTCGGGATGATGGACTGCAAGGCCATGACCACACCTATGGCATCAAACCTGAAGCTATTGAGTGATGCTTCATCAGAGTCGGTTGATGCTACGATGTATCTTCGGATGATTGGGTCCTTGATGTACCTGACGAACACGAGACCATATATTTGTTTTGCTGTGAACACATTGAGTCAGTTCCTGACATATCCGAGACATGTTCACCTGATTGCTGCAAAGCATATTCTGGGGTACCTGAAAAGTACAGTTGATTATGGACTCAAGTATGAGGCGAATCAAAAGATTAACCTGGAAGGTTATGTGGATTCGGATTGGGCAGGCAATGCCATTGATAGGAAGAGCACTTCGAGGTGCTGCTTCAGTATGGGATTAGGTGTGATCTCTTGGTTTAGCAGGAAGCAGTCCTGCGTGGCATTGAGTACAGTTGAAGCGGAGTATGTCGCAGCTTGTTAGGCTAGTTGTGAGGTAGTATGGTTGAGGAAGCTACTGTGTGATTTGCTTGATCTCTAGTTGGATGCTACTTGTATATATTGCGACAGCCAGAGTTGTGGGAAGTTGTCGAAGAACTCGGTGTTCCATGACAAGTCGAAGCATATCGAGATCAAATATCACTATATCAGGGATATGGTGCAGAGAGGAGCAGTGAAGCTCCAATACGTTGCGACGGACGAACAAATAGCTGATGTGTTGACCAAGCCATTAGCTAGAGTGAAGTTTGAGTACTCCAGGGAGAAGCTTGGTGTTCTCCAGATTGAGAATCCTTCCAAGAGGAAGTAGTGAGTCCGTGAGCCCTTCTGACATGGTGGTAGGATTGGTTCCTCCCATGGTCAGATGTAAGTGCTGTGCCCTTTTGACATGGTGGTAGGATTGGTTCCTCCCATGGTTAGATATAAGTGTTGTGCCTTTCTGACATGGTGGCAGGATTGGTTCCTCCCATGGTTAGATGTAAGCGCTGTGCCCTTCTGACATGGTGGTAGGATTGGTTCTTCCCATGGTCAGATATAAGTGCTGTGCCTTTCTGACATGGTGGCAGGATTGGTTCCTCCCATGGTCAGATGTAATTGCCGAGCCTTTCCCCGGATGGTAGTAGGTGTGTCCTACAATGCTGGTGGATGTAAGTGCAAAGCCTTTCCATAGATGGTAGTAGGTGTTTCCTACCATGTCAGTGGATGTAAGTGCAAGGCCTTTCCCTAGATGGTAGTAGGTGTGTCCTACCATGACAATGGATGTAAGTGCTGGAGCCTTTCACAGATGGTAGTAGGTGTGTCCTACCATGCTGGTGAATGTAAGTGCTGGAGCCTTTCTCGGATGGTAGTAGGTGTGTCCTACTTGATGATATAAGCGTTGTTGATGAAGACCTACATGGAGGCTAGGCCTACAACCAGCATGAAAAAGGGCTGGCTCTGTAGAACTTTCTATGACAAGAAGAATTGAGAGATAGCACCATTTAATCGAGATAGCAGGAGCAGTGATGATGATGATGATCCAGTGATGATCCAGCTTTGATGATGATCCAATGATGATCCAACTTTGATGATGATCTAGTGATGATCTAGCTTTGATGATGGTCCAGTGATAATCCAGCTTTGATGACGGTCCAGTGACGAAGACTTGTGCCGATAAATTGTGTTAAGAGAATACCTTCCTAGTTAAGAGGGAGTGTTGATGTATTTGTAATTTCGGAATATATTCACTTGTATATTTCATATATTGTATTTCATTGGTCCCTCGATGTTCCTATCGGGAGAATCATTAATGTAATCAAGTCATGTAAAGTCATAGAGGTTAATCCTCCTTGTTGGTCGAGGGGCAAAGTCCCCACAGTTGTGGGGCACTAGGTTTATTAGACTCTCCTAGAGAAGTCGGCCTTGGTAAGTGATTGTCAAGTCAGAAACTAGCATAAATAGAGAGTGAGCCTCTATTTGAAACACACACTCACCCAGCTATAGTGCATGGGTGAGAGAAGAGAAGCTCACACAAGTGAGAGAGAGAACAGCTATTGGAGATCATCTTTCTGTCTTTGGGTTTTACTGCTGCCATTGGTGCTCATTCTATCTCTGAGGAAGTTGCAGGGTTTTTTGCTTTATGGTTTCCCCGAGGAAAATCTTTGTGTCTATCGTCTCTTGTGATTGATTGCTGTGCATGTTATTCTCTCAGATAAGATCCTAAGATAATACTGTCTAAATGATAAAAATCTAACAGGATATTTCCCCTAGTTGCCCGAAGAGTGTCAGTTAAAACTTGAAGCAAAATGTCTACCATCATTACATGCATTATGTGTTACATGCTATATACTGAGAAATGCAAGCCCTCAAATAATATTGCAAATTGTGTCTTTAGACATAACTTAAAAAGGGTTGTGAAATGAAATCGTGAAAGGCCCAAATAAAGTAGTGGATAAATAAATGCAAAATCTAAAGACTATTGGGCATCTTTTTGAAATGTAATGATTAATACCTCACGAAGCCTGCGGTTTTGATGAGATGGAGTAAGGGACAACTTATTTTAAGTGTCCCTTAGGATCTTTTCACTATAGTTTCTTGTGTACTCAATGCAAGGGTCCTAGAAAAGATTCTCACAAAGTTTGATTGTTAGCTTTGATTGTTGTTGAAAATGTAACTTTGGAAGATATTCTATTGTATTTTATTGTACCTCCGTCAGAGATGTTTTTCCTCCATTCGGGGATGTCATTATTGTATTTGGTCATGCCAGAATATCGAGGTAAAATCTCTGTTGTAAGTCGAGGCAATAGTCCCCAGAAGAAGTATTATATAAAATGTATTTTGAGTCTTCTTAGGTAGGTCGGCCCCAATTAGAGAACTTGGTCGACCTAGTTAGGTAAGTGAGTCACACAACTGAAGAATATAAATAGGGAGGCGCCCTCCCTCATTTAGACACACTCACTCACTTAAGTTCGCTAACGAGAGAGAGAGACAAGTGCGCCAATGTTAGAAGAAGAAGAAGTTGTCGAAGATATCTTTTCTCTAGGTATTCTATCTTGGTTTGACATTGTACTTAGTGACGGAACTATTTTGAAGAATTTTGCGGGGTTTTCTCCTTTATGGTTTCCCCGAGGAAAATCTGTGTGTTCTTGTGTTTTGTTGTGCTTATCTATCTTTCAGTTTAAAGATATAATTTAATTGAATTAAAGTGAAAACTCTAACATGGTATCAGAGCTACTTTGAAAGAAGGCACTATGTAGCTGCGGAAACTAGGGCTTCCAAGTTCGAGCAATTTTCTCCACAAACTTTCCAGAAAAGAGGGCTAGGCTAACTCACCTCAAGGAGGCACATCTTTTGGTGAATAAAGTTCTCAGTTTGAAGAAGTTTCATTTTTGACATCATTGCTACTGTCGGGAGAAACTAGGGCATCAGATTTTTTGGAGCCTCCCTCCACCAATTTGGAAAAAGAACTCACTAGGCAACTCACCCAAGAAGGGTGCATCTTTCTGTGGAGTCAGAATTCATATCCGAAAATTTTCATTTTTGGCCTCCTCTCTACTGTTGGAGGAAACTAGGGCATCAAGTTTTTGGAGTTTCCCTCCACTAAATTTGGAAAAGGGAGTACATTGGACAACTTGCCTTGAAGAGGCACATCTTCCTATCAAATCAGAAGTTTGCAATTCCTACTTTGGAAAATTAGGGTTTCTCTGACAAACCCTAGGCCAGCCAACTCCATAACTAGGTTGTGCATCTCAAATTGGTAAGACCTAAAATCTATGCTATTTCCATTTGAGGTTCTCATTTCAAAATGACACAACACCAAGCTTGAGGACAAGCTTGATGGAGCTGACAACTTCCGAGCATGGAAGTATAGGATCTCTCTTATCCTTGAAGAAAATGATTTAGACAAATATATTAGCAAGGAAATTCCAGCATCAGAGGGAGATGAAGCAAAGGCTATCCACAAGAAGAACTTGGTCAAGGCCAAGAGAAATATTGCAGATTCCATTAAAAATCATTTCATTCCCCATGTGTCATCTTTGAAGACACCCAAGGAGATGTTCGATGCTTTGACGAAGTTATTCGAAGGAAAGAACATCGATCAGAGGATGACATTAAGGAACCAACTCAAGAATGTGAAGTTCCTAAACTCAGAGACCATGCAATCCTACATCACAAGGGTCTCTCAAATCAAGGAACAACTTTGAGCAGTTGAAGAAAAGGTATAAAAAGAAGAGATCGTTATGACCACCTTGAATGGTCTCCCAAGATCATGGGACTCATTCATTCAAGGAATATGTGCCAGGAAGAAGCTGATCACTTTCAATAGACTATGGGAAAGATGTGCTCAAGAAGAAGCTCACCTAATGACAAGAGAAGAGAAGATGGGAACAAATGATGATCAAGCTCTCACAGTTCACACTAGAAGAAATCATAACAAGAGGGAGGGCCATCATCACAGAAGACAAAGGAGACCCAGAAGAGATCTATCGAGTGTCAGATGTTACACATGTGATGATAAGGGACACTACTCCAGAAATTGTCCCAGAATCAAAGGTTTCTCGAATAAGGAGATTAACAAGAAAAGACATCATGCTCACATTGTTGAGAGGATGAATTAGAAAGGAAAAGAACAAAAGAAGATTCCTCAAGTGATGAGGAATATGTACTTTAATCCAGAAGGATTCAACCCATGATAAAGAAGAAGGGATTCAGTTGTGAATGAAGTGACACTCAGATTCAAAACTAGTACACAGTCCATGTGATCTATGGTATAGAAGACTTACTCAGCATGAGCAAGACAGACACTTGTCCTCATAATCAGATGATGAAGTAGAGCACACTATCAAAGAATCCAATAATTCCTGCAAGAAGACAAGGATCAAGACGGAGTCCACCAAACAAACAAAGAAAGATAAGTATTTGAATTGTCATATGATATTGTTTATATATGTATATTGCTAGATTTAGAAAATGAACTATGCATGTCAGAATGTTTGCATTCATGAACAATAAACTACTAACTTGCATGTGATAGGTAAGTACTAAGTAGTCTATGGTGCTATACAACATTCCATTGCTACTTATCTAGAATGAAACCTCTTTGTTGACATATTGGAATTTGGAGTAGTGCACACTCTTAATAATGTTTTGGTAGAGATGGAAGGCATCTAGTAAGTTATCGTATGTATACGGGATATGGATAAATGTTGCATTGGCTAAGATAGTTACATGACTGTGTGACATATGTCTTTGTGCATAACAACTTGTCATTATTAATATGTTTTGAAAAATGTGAAATGGTTCTAATCATGCAACTGAATTTGACTTGTAGGAAATATTGTGCACAATCACCTACAAGAAAAGAAAGATGAAACCTGTTCCGAAGAACAAGTGATGATGATTCTACCATAACACTCAAAGAAGATTCATTCCAACAAAATGAAGAGGAACCTGAAGCTCCCAGGGACAGAGACACCATGACGGAAGAAAGAGCTTCAGAAGAATCATGATATGACCGAATCACAGAGAGTGGTAGATCCACCTCAAAAAGTGAACACCCACAAGAGAAGACCAACTTGGGCACGAGAGATCATCCAAGATGAAGAAAAGTATGGTGCTCCTGTTGACTAATTTGTCATTGATGCCAACTATTGAGTCCTTGGTGCCCCTTGTGGAGCCCCTGAGGGTTAGTGTTTAGTTTGTGGTTGTTTTGTGCAAGAGGAGCCCTTTTGACCTTGTCCAAGCCCAAGCTTGAAGCCCTTGGAGGCCTTGGAACAATGACAAAAGCACTGGTTACCCATTGACTTGCTCAAGTGCCCCTAAGTTGTATCTTGGTCCCATTTGAGTCCATTGTCGAGTTCCTTACTCATGGTTGATATTTGGTTACTAGTCTTTGTGCTGCTTGTTATGCTTGTACTTGTCTTAGTCTCTTGATTGGTTGTTGGATGGATGATGTGGCTCATGTATGTAAAGTATTTGATGTGTTGATGGTGAATCCCATTGCTTGCATTGGATGGTCTTGAGGTTGTTAAGTTCATGTGAGGTCCTTGATACTCTTGCATGTGGAGACTTAGGCGTTGGAACCCACATTGATGGTGGTATATTGGAACCCATTCTTATGGGGTCCTTGGTGTCCTTGAAAGTTTAAGTTTTGAACCAACATAAATGTTTTGATGTGCCTTGGACGCTATATGGTCATTGCCATGTAGTAGCCTTATGATCATGCATATGAAGCCCATAAGGTGTTGCAAACTAGTGGTGAGGTCTTTGTACCCCTCTTTTGGGGTGTTGGTACTCTTATAGTGATGAAGATATATAGTGGAACCATTGGATATGTTTTTAACAGTGTTCCACGGGGACACGTCCCGCAGGGTTGGGGACGTGTTTCCATGTTTCCTGTGTCCCAAGGACTTGGGGACTCCGGGGCGAAACTTTCCCTCCCCAACCATGCCCCTGGGAATTTTTTTTTAATGTTTTTCCATTATTTTCACATTTTACAATTCCTACTTGGTACTACTTAGAAAATAAACTGATATATTTAGTATTTACATTGCACAATCATCATATACATCAAATGAATTATTATTTTTGATATTTTATTTTATTTTTATAATTTTAGAGACGTCCCCACGTCCCCCCTGGATATCCCTAAATTTGGGGGTGGTCTCCACGCGTCTCGAATGTGAGTTTCCCTGCTCCCGCGTCCCCTCGTCCCAGAAACTTAGGGGAACATTGGTTTTTAATGATATGGAGACCTTGAACCATGATGATGTATGGTCCTATTTGTGGTTATATGGATATTGGGATTTAGATGGAGGTAGAGCCCATGGACGTGCCTTGATATGTTGAAGAAGACTTTGAAACTCTTGTAGTTGGTGGTATGGTCTTTTGCACTCTCATGTGTGGGGTCTTTGACATCCTAAACAAATTGAAGATTTTAAGGGTATTGGACCATGAGATTGCAAATAAACCCATCATGGGGAGATAGCCTTTGTCGTTCCATTTCCAACGGTAGGTGGTACGTCACGTGGCTCCTTACGGTTGAAGAGATATGAATTTTTGAAGTTGGGGTACCCCACCTTTTTGAGTGAGCCGACTAAACAAAAGAGAATTTAATTATTTGTAATTTTGAATTGCATGTCGGTTCAAGGTAATATTTTTTCTCTACAACCCATATAAATAGAATATCAAGCATTTCATTTTTTCATCATCACTTCTCTTACGAATTTCGCACATTTTGGAGAAAAGTGCGAAATTGCGTGACAAATTTTTTTGGCTCGTTGGAAAGCTTGTTACGAGGGCTGTGTGATGACATGATATAGAGTTTCTTTTGGGTTTTCTACTTTTTCTCCATCTTGTTATCTTCAATAAGGTATGGTTCGTGCTTCATGGTTTCTCTTGTAATGGCACATGTCTCTCATGGATAGAGTTCATCTTTGATCTTAGTATGTGAGGCTATATATTGGTATATCTCTTTAAAGTCATTCAATATGTTATGGAAGCTACGGTGATGGTTTTCTTGGCATATACCTTGATGTGATATTGATATAGATCTTGATGATTATCTTGGATAGATCTTGGTGTTTATCTTGATTGTTGTATAAGTGTAGTATTGAATGAGAAGTTGACATGTAAGTATTAGATATTGTGAGTTATTTATTTGATCAACCTAAACGTTTTCTTTGAAAACTAGTTTTACAAGTGTTGATCATTGTGTCTTTGACCTAAGTGGAGTTGGATTGTTAATGACAACCTTTGACAGTGTTGTAAGTGATTATTTGCTTGATATTTGTTTGATTTGTTGACTTGATTTGAGTAGAGTGGAAAATCCTTTTGTGTCTAAGAGTTTATGATATTGATTGAGTTTGACATAGTTGGTTAAGTCTTTATCTTATTGGTTGAGGTTTTTTGGTTGAAGTATATCATGTTTAACTGTCAAGTATTCCTTGACTGTGATTGAGGTTGGTTATGGTGTCATTGAGTTGAGTGTGTTTGGAAAAAGTTTGGTTGACAGTATGTGAAGTCTCTTGGTTGCTCAAATGTGTCTTTTACTTGATGAACTAGGCCAAGTAAGAAGGGTTGGTTGACTGTCAAAGCACTTGATTAGGTTAACACAAATATATGATTGATTTGGCATAGGTACACAAGCATCTTGGTACAGTTGAGAAAGATTGGCACAAGTTGCCTTATGTGCATTTGGTTTGACTCAGATTGGATGAGTTGTATGAGCAGTTGGTTTGACCCAGGTGGATTGAGTTTGGTGTGCAGACTCAGATTGACTGAGTTGGTTGATGTGAGAAACAGATTGATTGGTACAGGTTGATGAGTATTGTGATACAGTGGACAATGATTGATTGATGAGTAGTGATCAGATAATGAGCAGTGGCTAGTAGTGGCAGTTGTTGTGCAGTGTGGTACAGGTTATGTAGTGTGGTACAGATTGTGCAGTGTAGCACAAGTGTTGATTAACAGGTCCGCAAAATCAGTGCGGTTGTGGTTCAGCTGTTTCTATCTTCATATCAGGGTGGCAGGACGGGGCAAGGAAAGGAGGTCGTAGCCTCCTTCCGGTTGAATTCGAAAAACTAGGGAGTGGCAACTTCCTTCAGGTCGTAGCCTCCTTCCAGTTGAAGTTGGAAAATTGAAGTCTTTGTAATAAGGGGGTTGTTGCTTCCTTCCAGTTATTTCTGGAAAACTATTTTAAAAAGGCTTCCATGGTTTACCCCCCAGGACTTGAGTTTCCACGTAAAAATCTTGTGTACTGTGTTGCTATGCTTTCTATGTGATGATGATGATATGCTGATGATAACAATGCTGCTGATGATATAATGATAATGTGATAATGCATAATATTGAATAAGTTGTTGATTATAAAAGTTGAAAAAGTAATAAAGACTGCACACACAGATTCACCCCCCCCTCTCTGTGTTCCTGGTGTGTCCAACAGCTCCAAATTAGAGTTACAGAAAGTAAGAGGCCTCAGACACACTCTAGTTATGTGGCACTGTTGTGTGACATCATTGATGTAGATCCTTCCATCTATTAAGAAGTAGCTGAGAAGAAATGGAAGGAGGCTATGATCAAAGAGTACCAGTTGATCATGGAGAATGGTGTCAAGGATACGGTTCCGTGATCTGAAGGGAACGTTGTAGTGTCTTCCATGTGGATCTACAAGATCAAGCATGCAACAGATGGCAACATCAAGAAATACAAAGCAAGGTTTGTGGTTTCACTCAAAAAGAGGGAATAGATTATGGCGAGACGTTCTCCATTGACTAGACACACTTCTCCAGTAAATTAGAAGTGCATATAAAGTAGAGAACCACATGTGCTTAGAAGGCTTTGTATAGGCTCAGAAGGCACCCATGGGACAACACGTATAGTTGCTTGAAGGTCATCTAGAGTGATGGAGATCTCAACCTTTGATACAAGATTGAAGATAAAATCCCACAGAGGACAAGAAACTCATAGATGGATGCAAGAGGAACTTTCAACAAAAGGGGAAAGAGATGCGTGGTAGGATTAATTAGACAATTTGTTCTTTCTTTCAGTATTTATGTTCTATGTTACTTTGCATGTTAAAATTTACACCCCTTGCTCTACCGACTAGGGCTTTTAGCCTGAAAGAGATTCTTGGGGATTTAATAAAAACACGCTACAATTGGTAAAATCTTTAAAATTTACAGAGGCTCCGTTGTGTATGCTATGCACCTCCATGGTTCGACCGATCAATTGGTTGCATCAAAAGCAACGTGGGTGACTAGTATAATTAGTCTCACATTCTCAATTAACCTCCCCAAACGAAAATCCAACGCCTCGATTTGATCCGTTGCGGTGGACAAATTCACAAAGGAAGCGAGAACAACTGGGTAGTGACCTCGAGACATCGTCAGGATACACTCTTGTTGGTGTAGTGTTGGACACGTCTCAGAGACTCCGATCCAACCCACATATTCCTTGCGTGAAGCCGCATCGGATAAGGGTTTTGGACATACTCTTCGTACCTCCGGGTATATTTGGAGTACCCTTTCCCCTTAATTTAATCAACTCATCTGCAATATTAATCTAAAACTGACCAAGAGCACTTGCAACACATTTTCCAAGCAATACAACAACACTCTTTTATCTCTGGACTTCATTTTTGGCACTGGTTTTTACATTATATAATCATCTGCTTCTGTGTGCTTTATCTATCACGTGTTGATCTATAGGTTGTTGTGTTTTAAACATTTTTTGTTGCAATATCTTGTTCAAGTGTGTATTTTCATTAAAACTCCTAAGTAACTCAATCATCACCACTAAAGCCTAACCAGCTTTGACAACTCTTTTAGGGTCTACCCCCCTTGGCTTCGTTATGAGTTTGCCTAAACGGAGGAGTTAAGAACAAGGTGACAGTCTTGACTCGAGACTTGCCTCCAAGGACACACCGAGTGGCTTAAAGATTTTTTCCACGTCCCCCCAGGTGTGTGAAAGGTGGCAACAGTCCTTGAGTGCCAATTTGTTGCACTTTTAACTTTAAAACGACGTTTTAATGCAATTTTAGAGAAATAATGCTCCACAGGGTGTTTTAGCCACCCAAAACATAGGAAAAGTGGTCTCTGGGGTAAAGAGGACACTCTGAGTGCAAAAACGAGCATCCCCATGCCAAAAACGGACTCCGAACCCGACTTTTATTACATTTTGATGTTTTTTAATTAAACCATTAAACAATGGCCTAATTTTGCAGGAAATTTTTTTTTTCGGAATTGAACAAAAACCTAGGGGGACCTAGCACATGTCCATACGACTCAATTCGAATGCCTAACATGTTTATAAACACTGAAACAGACGCTCTAATAACCTCCTAAGCCCTAACCATCAAGACGACTACCCAAACTTTGGAGGTGTGAGTGAAAAACTCAGAAATTATTAGTCGTTTGTTCAACAACCAATAATTACCGAGGGAAAAAACAGTCTGGGCTAGTCGGCTTGATGTCTAAGTCTAGGAAGCCAAGCCTTTTATAAAATTGACTATGCTAGCACATTTTTTACGATTTCCCCAAGGGGGTATGAAGTTCGAACATGTGTTACAAAAAAAATTGAAAAATCTCCCAGAAAAGGCCTGGCGGACTTCTACACTCTGAAGAATGAACAAATATATTTGTTCTACTTTGCCGGCTCACTTGAAAAATCCACCAAATACAACTTAGGTGGTAACAGGCCCCAAGGTGTGGTGACTGGTCAAGGGTACGGGGACATCACAAAGATGCCTTGAATGCGTGACGTGTCTTCTCACTTAACTGCCACTATGCCTCATGCAAGTGTGCGCCCAAACTAAAGTTGTTCCTCATGCGTGCATGGGCTTACTCGACTGAGACTGCTTCATCATGCAGTGCACCCTCTCAACTGAACTCTGTGCATGGTAAGGTTTTTTGCTCTAGTTTCTTTAACTTTATAAAGAGGGCCAAGGGAGCGCCTCCTTCACTTCTTTCAAGTGTGCCCCTCCCACAGACCTAGGTCGGTTCTTCTTGGACACAGGGCACGATGTTCCAAGCTCCAAACAGTGCTCTAATGTTTGTGAACAGAATGCAGTCTTCTAGAAAACATATGCTGAGATGGTTTACTGTGTTTGTGTTGTTTTGCAGCCACAATAATTCTGGCTTACTGCTGTTTTAATGAAGTTCTTATGTGATTAAACAAGCCATCGTTTTAAACTCTTGTGAGGGCGCACTTGCATATGAGAAATTTGCTGCTATCACCTCCTCCCCCAAAGTGTACATATTTCTCAAGTTTTATGGTGTGCATTTGATTGCTGGTACAATCATTTCTGGGTATACAATCTTCCTTTACAGTGGGCTAAAGAATCAGCATCTGTTTGTAACCATAACTTGTGCCCTTTACTCCTCTAAAATGTGTCCTGTTTTGCACAACTTGCCATACGCTGGTTTCAGGTGCTCGCCATCCAATTTCCAGCATTCTTTATTTAGAATAACCCCATTTTGTCAAACTTTTGTCCATACAGCTGTACCAATGATACCATTAGCATCGATTTTGAAGAACAACTACACAGTTTTCTCATGGACTTCTGGTGATATTCAACCTCAAAATCTGCTCTTGCTTGTTTCTAAATTAAATTTCGAGAGGATGATCATTTCTTTAAAAACTCACAGATTTATAGTTGGAAGAGTTTTTTATCAAGTCCTTTACAACATTTCTTGTAATCTGAAAACGCACCTCAAGTAAGGCATCATACCGTGCATGCTCTTCACATACTCACATCCACTGGGGAATTTGCTAATTTGTGTTATGATGCTGATGAAGCCTTTCGCCTATATATGCAAACATTGTTCTGTGTCAAAACTCTTCCACCATCAAACTCTGACCACCACCCCATTACTTGCTGGAAGATTTTGGCACTGACCCTGCACATGTCACAAAAAAGTTTAAAACAACATGGTAATATTAAGCAAACATGCCCCAAACATATCAGAACTGAAAATGACAGATAAGCAGTATTATCTAGAATTGCTTTTACAAATCTTGGTATGCTCTGATAGTTCTTGCAAGAACCATGATGCATGCATGCCATGGTTCAATGAACAAATGTGACCATCCTAATGGAATCTTGCTGTATCTTAACCTTTAGTAATGCAAGCACGACTGGGGGTTAACATGTCCTCGATGAGAATTTTATCAGTTGGGGCCAATATGCGTGCACTTTTCATGGTGATTGGAGCTGATTTTGTATCTTGTTGCTACAATTTAACCTGCTTGTATATGTAAAAACGAAAAGAGACAAAGGGCTGATTACCACAGCAACCACACTCATAAAGTCATGCAATGATGCCAACATATAATTACCCATTCTGCTCTCAATATCCACTGTATTGTCCATGATGTCATGAAGGAAATCAACATTATGGACCCTCCATTGTTCTATAGTACTAGTAGCATAGGAAAGGTCAGATTCAATACTACCTCCGTAACATAGACATCCACTTTGTTGACAAAAGCATACCCCACCGATGTTTTCAGAACATGTGCTACTGCCAAATCCATAAGAAATATTGTTAGGGTAAGCTACAAAACAAACAGGCAATTCCTTAATCAAACTCTGTACCTGTCCCTTCCTGGAGTCCAGTGCATACACATCCCTATAAGGCTTAGTAACCTCAAGCCCCAATGTCTCCATAATAACAAAGGGCATTATAATGCTTGAAACACCCCAGTCCATCATGCAGTTATGTAACACAAAAATGATTGACAATGAAGGATACATAAAAAGGGGGTACCTCGTCTACTTGATAATTAGCCCCCCAAAATTTGCTTGGGTTATCCTATGCAAGGTTTATAAAATTATATCATTCCAACCTCTGTTTAAACTTAACCCTCAATTTGTTTACCGGAAACTTCATCAACTCAAGCAAGGGTACTGAACCTCTTATTTTAACCAATTCAAATCCAAAGGGGAAGATAAATTCCCAGAAACTTCTGGGAAAGATATACATGCTTTTTTCTGCTTTTGCTGCGACCTGTCATGCATGTTTCCTGGCTGATTTGCATTTGGAGTATGCTGAGTTTTCCTCTGCATACACTTTAGTAACTATTACTGCTTGTTTGGCATGAACCTGCTCTTGGATAGACAATGTATGCTGCTGCAACAAATCTGAACTATCACCATGCTCAGTCTCCATCGCTGCCATATGTTCTGGTGACAAAGAAACAGGCCCTCCTATCTGAGTTCTTCTTGGGCAAAAATCTTATCATATCCTTCAAATATTATATTGATTGTAGAGCCATGCTACTGTGCCTCCTTTTCTTCTTCAAATAATGTGATACTTGCTCAAATACCCTGCAAGTATCCTCTTCATGAGGATGTCTGCTTGCCTTGCAATAAGTCATAGACGAAGGTGACGCAACATCATTGGTTTTCAATGGATTTTGAACCCGATCTGCCTTTACCGATATCTTGAGTAAAGGATCCCTTCTGAAGTGCTGATTATGCCTTGGCTGAAAGGGTTGGTTATGCTGAAAATTTGGTTGCTGATTTCTGTTCGTAGTAGGCATCTTATCTCTAAGATTTTGTAACATGCTTGTCAAGTTGTCATAAGGGCAAATTGTGCTTTCATCTCTGCGAGTGCATTGGAATCATTCATACCTGACGAAAGTTGCTCCTTCTCTTTGTCAACCCTGCAAACCACCTGGATGTCTCGAGCAGTAGATTTTCCAGCTGCTAATTAATTTTTCTCCATTTTTATATCAAGATCAAAATTAGCTGCCAGAGTAGCCAGACTGTTATATTTAATCATAAAGTTAAAGTCAGCCTCAAAAGCATTAGTATAAATACTTGTAGCAAGATGATCAACATGCCTAACATCCTTCTGCAACTTTTAAAGAGCTTTTTCAAATCTATTATTAAATTCTTTCATTGTCTCATTCTCCTCCTTCCAAAGGCCTGCCAATAAAGTTATTGTCCTTTTTCTCACCCCAATAATCTTTAAAAACCTTGAGTTTATGCAAGAGTCTTGTAACTGGCAGGTAAGGTCTTAACCACAAGTTACATGCATCCTCTAAAGATTGAGCAAATAACGTCATTAGCACATTTTGTATACAATATCAAAATTTTCAACAGAACTATGAAAAGGATTAATATGATTTTCAGCAGTAATAGCATTATTTCCGTGGAATTTGGAAGATCCTGACAATACATGGCAGGGATATCATGAGGATTCCCCATAGTAGCAGAGAAATCAAATGGTGCATACAAAGCCATCTGGATTCTGAACAATGGAGGAATCAATCACAACCGAATTTGAAACTGATGCTTTTGAATGAAATGCCTTTTAGCAAAACCCTTAGGTAATAACTTGATTGAACCTGGTGAAGCTCTTCAGGATTGTGTGGGATTGGACGAAGCTCTATACCAAGATCTAAACGCGATGATCGATAATTGACCCTCAAAGCTTCAGTCTTATGAGGGCAAGAAATACATTTTATCCACAGGGAATAACTCCTTCCTCCTGAGATAGATATTGCATTACCCTGACATTATGCAACCGCGATAACACAATATGATAGGTTAATGGCCATCTTGGTCATTGTGGAAAGTTAACATTATATAATATACATGTACATACCAAATTCCAACAGCTAGGTATCATGTGTTCAGTATGGTTCACTGTAACCTATTATATTTTACAATATTATCTATGGCTTATGATGATGTAAACATACATGCAAAAGCAAACAAGCACCACATTTAATTAGAAATACACAACATGGAATCATTATAACTCCTTAAAATTCTAGCAGCCAATGGACCTGGCACTTTGGGAGATGAATTTTAACAAAGTCTTGTTTGTTCTATAATGTGTGGTCCTATGTGCAAGCGATCAAGTATTTTAGGTTACAGAAGAAAAGTCACAAAATATGTGGAAAACTCTAGTTTTAAATTAGGCAATACAATTTCGGTCACACTATTTCCTACGACTGCAAAGTCTTGGTAGTGCTGAAGAAAATCCTGAAAGCTGATCAAAAGTTGATTTCTGCTAAGCAAATCATTGCTTATCAATGTTGATTTTTTGTTCACTAGGCTACACATACATTGCACAAATATGAGATGTGAATGAAAAATGAGACTGAAGGTGCATTTATAGTAGTCTTGAGAAACACCAGTTGATTTTTAGAAGCAAGGTTACTTGGGAGTGGGAGCGGGAAGCGAAATTTTCAGAAGCTTCCGGTTTGGAAACGTTTTGGAAGTGTTTTTTATATAATATATATTTTTATGCATATATGTCAACAAATGATTGTAGAATGTTGAATTGGTCATGGAAAGCATAAAAACATGAAATAAACCATAACATGATAAATCTTAATACCATATAATATCATTCATCAACCATCAATGATTCAATCAATTGTCATATACTAGTGAATTCGTCAAACATAGGTCCATTATCCATAACATCAAGTTATCAACCTTACAGCTTCATAGTTCAACTTCAAACTTCAAACTTGAATTGCCATGTAATGTTCACAAAATATACCATAATAAATATAAAAGAGTCAATGACTCAAGTTCCACTAGTATTTTCAAAATTCATATTGCAGGGTTTCATTGCTTATGAGTTTCAAAATGTCATCAATTTTTGAGGCTAGCTTTTATTTAATTATCTTATTTACGTTTCCTTGCTTTGATTATATCATTATCATTATCTGTAATGAGTTTTCACTGGCATCGTTAAAATTCATGTCCTGGGGTTCAGTTTTGCGTCTCAGGGCTGAAAATGTCTTCATTTTTTATGAGGCTATTTTAATATCATTCTATTATTTTCATAGCGTAGGGCTTTATTAAAGGATTGTTACATGAGCTAAGTTTCCCCGACATTTTCAAAATTCACATTTGAGGGTCTTATAGTGGTTAAGAGCCTTCTTGTTGGTTACAAGTTCAAACCTAAAGGGTAGGGTGTGTACAGTAACGTTAGCAATTAAATTGCTGTGTGAGGGGGTCCCTTATTCCATAAACAAGGGGGTCTTGTACATTAATTTGATGTCTGGCTAGGCTGCGATCTTCAATCAAATTATTATTATTATTATTTCCTGAGCTGAGTTTCTACTAGTATGTTTAAAATTAATGCCCTTGGGTTCAATTAAAATCTTATCCATTGTATTCACCAGTCCCATTGACCTACTATTGTGTTCATTAGTTGGACATTAATAAAATTATCTTATCTCTTTCCTAGGTATAATTCCATGTTGTTCCAACGACATTTTAGCAAAAGATTAACATTATAGTGCCTGAGCCAAAAATAATTATGAAAATTGGGTCACAATACAAGCTCTTCATAATTCAACATTTCATTAAGAGATGTTAATGCTTGAGTCTATGTTTGGGGCCACTTCGCACTTATTCTTTTATCTGAGGCTAGCTTCAATTTATTTTTATTTTTATGTATCCTAGCCTCCAAGGCTTGATTCTAGCACTATTATTATTTGGTCCTAGTTTCTGCAACTATTCTCAGAATATATGCTTTATGATTCAATCACAGCAGAAATTTTCTTAAGTAGGTGTAATTCCATGCCCTTCTTGACAACATTCCAGTGCCTGAATGGAAGAAAATAAAAAAAACTTGGTCACAATATAAGATTTTCACGGTCCACTGTTTTGTTAAGATGATATTCCTCACCCTATGGATCACTTCACACCACCAGTTAAAATAAAGAAAATTTGATCAGAACCCATAGTTCAAAGAATTCAACTCTGCTATTAGTTCCATGCCCAACACCATATTTGAGAGTGAAAGAATGATGATTATTTATAAAAAATACAGCCCAAGTGCCACATATACGTAGAGTTCCTTGATTTGCACCATTTAAGAAACCCTAGGCTTTATCCCCCAAAGCCCTCCTCCTTCCCTCCAAAAACCAAATCACGTCCCTTTCCTCTCTTCCGTGGGCCATGGGCGTCGTTTAATGGGGGAAGTGCTGTAGGAAGCGAAGTTGGAAGCGTCGAGAGCGAAACCGGAAGCGCGGGAGGAAGCGTTGACGAAGTGCGAAGGAAGCGTGCGCTTCCAGACAGAGCAGGAAGCGAAATTTTGAAGGAGGAATCACGCTTCCGAAATCGCTCCAGATCAGGAGCGATCCAGGAAGCGCGCTTCCAGTTAGCTTCCGCAGTGCTTCCTTTCGAAGCGAGCTTCCGGAGCGGGGGCGCGGGGGAGGGGGGCGCTTCCACGCAACCTTGTTTAGAAGTTTAACTAGCTTTTAGCTAGTGCACCATCCAATAGCCTTCTATCAAGGCCCAAGGCTGACCTACCATTTCGTGTGGTTGAGGTCCCTTCTAAACTTTCCAATAGGTTTTTGCTAAGCAAATCATTGCTTATCAATGTTGATTGCGCCGAGAGGCGCTCTACAACCCAGTATGGGGGTGATCTTGTAACATTATGTAACGTTACTAACAAAATAATAAAAAATAAAAATTTTAATTATCTGCCAAAATAAATGTCGGCCAGAAAAACAACTTAATATGGGGGAGATGTTGTAATGTTCCTACCTAACAAAACAATAAAAAAAAATTTAATTATGCGCAAAAAAAAATGTGGGTCAGAAAAAAAACACAATATGGGGGAGATGTTGTAATGTTCCTACCTAACAAAATAATGAAAAATAAAAAATTGAATTATCTGCAAAAAAATGTTGCCTTGCAAGGCCTCCTAAACAACCCATGGTTTTATTGTACATGGTTTAGGAGGGCCTTGTAAATGGTTTTAAAACCATGTGCAAGGCCTCCTAAACAACCCATGGTTTTGTTGTACATAATTTAGGAGGGCCTTTGCAAATGGTTTTAAGACCATGTGAAAGGCCTCCTAAACAACCCATGGTTTTAGGAGGGCCTTGCAGATGGTTTTAAAACCATGTATGGGGGAGATGTTGTAATGTTCGTTCCTAACAAAATAAAAAATAATAATAAATATTATATGTCGGCCATAAATAATATTAAATATTAATAATAAAAATATTATATGTCGACCTGAAATAAAAAGATGTGTCTTTTGGTTTGAATCAAATCAATGGCTATATATAGGACACACCAAGACTGAGACCTCCTTGAGTGCAATAACTAAGAAGAGGTTTGCACCTTGAGATATTTGGTCCCTCTCGGTGCTTGACATAGCCTAGGATTTGGATCTAGGCTGGTTATTTCTTCATTAGGCTACATATACGTGCACAAATATGAGATGTGAATGAAAAATGAGACAGAAGGTCGATTTATAGTAGTCTTGAGCAACACCGGGGGTTTAGCTAGCTTTTAGCAAGTGCAACTTCCAATAAACTACTGTCAAGGGTGACCTACCACTTCTTATGGTTGAGGGCCCTTCCCCTAGTTTAATTGTCTTTTCTAGTTAACATTTAAGCTCTCTTTAATAAAACTGATAACTACATGTAACATAAGTTACTAGTGACTAATGCACATATGATTGGTCTTTTTTGGACAAATACCTTGGTTGCAACAACTGTTATAGAAGATATATAACATAATGAAATCTAAACTCTAATGTGCACCGAGTTAGATAATTTGACTTTGGAATCTTGGATCCAGCATTGAAATTGAATTTATTTTCTTTTCAGATTTGTATTTAATGTGTTTCAATTTGAATTTGAATTGAAGGTATGACGCTTGTTGATTTTATTCTATGAACCTGTGACGGTCATGGACTTAATTTTTCTAATACTTCCATATTTGTTTAATGCCTATGTTGGCATAACTTCTGGTATTTTCTTGTACCAAATTGTTGGGTCATGTTTTCTCACATGTTTTGTCCTACCATATCCTGTTCCTAATTGTTTATTATATCAGTCCAGGCACTTTGTACACATAGTATAGCTTTCATCTTTTCTTGTGATATGCCTAAATGGAGGCCAAGCTTATTGGATTTATGCCGAAGTTTCTTAAAAAGATCTTTTCTTTGTAGAACTAATAATTGTACATGCTCATTGGTGAATTGTAGGGTGTAGCTGCAGTTGGCAGCTTTTCAATAGGTCTTGAAGTGGCAAGCAATGTTGTATGCAAAAGGTTTTGATCTTTCTTCCCCCTTTCTCTAAGAATACGGGCCTTTGAAAAATTTCATGGGTTATCTGATTTTTTTCTACTGCCTTTCTGAAAATATACTTTACAAAAGTTCACATTAAGAATTTACAATAACCAATGACAATTAATTCATTTAAAATATGAAGAGCTTTAATTAAGAAGATGGAAAGAAACTTATGATGCCAGAGTATACTATTCATTAAGAAAAATTGGAAGACTGATTCTCTACAAGAAAATAATACATTTTGATAGGAAGTTTTGAAACACATATGCATATCGTATAGGATTCTACTTATGTAAAGTATTATGGGTGGAGAAATTTACACTATGAACTTGTTTTATTTGCTTTTGTTTAGAATGAAGAACAGTTTATGTTTATAGTTATAACAACAAACCATTTGCATGTTCCATGAGAATGGATATGGTTTTAGTTTTATCTTTGAACTTTCCATTAATTTTTAACATTTCAAGTATCTTTATTACCATGCTAGGGATTGGTATATTTTTTATTTTTCCTTTATTTTTGTTATAATTAGAATACAAATTTGTACAAGTTGATGAATATAGCTGCCGATTGTATACTTGCTATAGTGAATTAATATACCTCTACCATTTAGTCTCATCTTTCAACTTTTAAATGCTCTATTTATTCTTAAAATTGAGTTCTTGTTATGTTTAAAAACACAATTTTTTTTTCAAATATTAGCTGGATGGCTACTATGATTTCACTTGTCATACTATTGCCTTTTCCTAATAAGTTGATATATCCAGCAGTATATTTACAACAAACTAATAATATGAATAATGTAAGCTTCTTCGAACAATAACTTTTGACCATAACAATGTTGCTGCTATCAATCCAAGGTGGTTGCTGTCAATTTTTCAAACTGTAGGTGATCGCTATCCTTATGTTCTCAACTAAACAAGGCTGTTATGTAATTGGAGAAATTAAATTCTTCACATGCCAGTAATCATACATATAGCTGGAAAATAAATAGCAGAAGCAAAAAAACACAATATACAGATGCTTGACTTCTTCAGATCAGCTTTTCATTAACAATTCAAAGCTTACAAGGAAACCTTTACAACTGTGAAACTAACACCTGTGAGGTACACCCAAACAAAACTGATCTTTACACTTACTGAGGAAAAAATCTGCCTGCCAAAACTGAGAAAACTGCCTGTTGGTTGCTGCCTGCTGTACGGACATGCGTGCTGCTCGCTGCCTGATCGCTGACTATGCCTCCTCTCTGGTGCTTTAAGTCTGCTCCACATATGAATAAAATCACTCCCTGACAAGCTTGTCTTTGAGTGAAATGAATGTGTCTTAACCTTGTACCTTGACTTGCCTTTATACTTGAGCTGAAACCCTAATCTCATAGTGAGATGTATGGTTGAGATTAGTCTAAGTCACTAATGTATAAAAATACACTTTATTAGACTCAACAACTAAATATAAGACTTTCACTTTATCACTAAAGTGAATTACAAACTAGATTGGACTCGACTTACTTCCAGCACGTTTGACACTAAGCATATGTAGAAGTTCCTGTCCGAACTACAATCTTCAACGGCTGCTTGGTAATATATGATAATAATGGGTATTGACTTAAACCATTATGAGTGTTTTCCACCATGTTGGTGGTATGCACTTTTTAGGGGTATGCTTTTTTCTGTTTCTTTTCAATGAAATGCACATCACGGGAAACCCTCCTAGTACTTCCCTTCATTTAATGGATGTTACTGGGGTAAACCACAGGGTTGTATTTTTGGCAACCTAACCTCGTGGGGCCATCAAGTGAGGTCCACATTATTCATAGAGGCAGCCAGCTTGGGGACTTGACCTCATGACCTCTTGCTTGCAAGTCGCATGACTCACCACTCGAGCTAACCCACCAGGGTAATTTTTCGGGGTATGTTATTTTTTTCATACTATGATAATGGCTTAAAATCCATTGGTATTGTGAAGCCATTCTTATATGAGTCGGTTTCATGTCCTAGTCATTGCTATAAGCATGCCATGGAACTTTTCATGGAATGGCATTTGGCACACTAATTCCATTGTACATTATTTTAAAGCAGATTTTACACAACATCAAAATGATAATCGACAATGCCTATGCAATGCACACAAAATTCCATCTTGGAATTTTCTTGCTATTTGGTTTATGATTTAGGCACATTACAGTTTGACATTGTTATTTGTAAGATTCCTAGTAATTGGCAACAATTTTTTATCATAATGTGGTTTGGGACTTGTTGCCGCCTTTCACACACTTGGGGGGGATGCAGCAGAAATCTTCAAGCCACTCGGTGTGTCCTTGGGGGAAAGTCTCGAGTCAAGGCTGTCACCTTGTTCTTGACTCCTTCGTTTAGGCCAACTCCTAACGAAGCCAAGGGGGGTAGACCCTATTAATTGCTAAGGATTTTAGGGCTTTAGTGATTTAAGTTGATGGGTGAGTTACTTAGGAGTTTTGATAAATGAATTTAACACAAGATATTTGCAAGATTTATTACACCACAACAGCATAAAAATTAATACTTAATAAGCAAGATTGCAGAAACATATGATAATATCAAAAATAGACCAGTGCCAATAATGGAGTCTACAAATGAAATTGTTGTTGAAATGCGAAAAGGATGTTGCAAGTGCTCTTGGTCAAATTTTAAGTTAATTTACGATGAGTTGATTACTTAGGGGGGAAGGAGACTCCCAATATACCTAGGGGGTATGGGGAGTATGTTCAAAACCCTTAACCGATACGGCTACCCGTAAGGAATATGTAGGCTGGTTGGAGTCTCGGAGACGGTGTTCAACACTACACCGCAAGGGTGTAATCTAACTGTGCCTCGAGGTCACTACCTAGTTGTTCCTGCTTCCTTTGGGTAATTTTCCACTGCAACGACTTAAATCGAGGTGTTGGATTTTCGCCTGGGGAGGTTTATTGAAAGATATGAGAACTTAGTTACTCTAGTCACCCACGCTGCTTTTGATGCAGCTGGCTGATCAAACGAACCACAGCCAGTGCAGAGCATACACAACAGAGTCTTGGTAAATTTTTAAGGATTTTAAACTTGCGTTATTGTTAAAAAGGAAAAACCTCCAGGAGTCTCTTTCGGTCCAAATGGACCTCAATCGGGAAAGCGAGGAGGGGTTGATTTTAGATAGCAGAAAAAAAAGCCAGAAAAACTCATGGATTATCTAATTAGTCCTACCATGCATCTCTTTCCCCTTTCGGGTCAACTAGGAAGTCATGGGGTAAGTAGTATGGTTACTTTGACTTTGTGAATAATGAAAGCTTGTAATGCAAACTCAAAGTATATAATGCTGCAATACACGACTAAACTAAAAAAAATGAAAAAGTGCAAAAAACCACAAAACACAGGATCCCCCCTGGGGGGATGGGGAGTGGGCTCGAAAGAGTCTACTCTGAAACCTTTTTATTAACTCGGTTACAATGCTTTAGAGGAAATGCACTTTGGTCCTTGTTATCTGGGATCCAAAGGCTTACAAAATAAAAAGAAAAGAAGCCTGACTGAGGGGGGAACTTCTTGGAAGCTTTGGATGTCCAAAAAATGTGTTTTCGAGCAGAGTTTCCTTCTCTTTTTTAATGGATCTGCTAAAAACCAGCAAACTAATGTCAGTAAAAAGTGCCCAAAAACACTTTAGAAGTGTCTTTGGACAACACAAAAAATACCCGCAAAAATCTAAGTTAAAAAGGTAAGAAAAAAGAGCAAAAAGGAACCAAGGAAAGCAAGCTTTCCTTGGGATCTTGGCTTTCCTTTTGGGCAGTTAATATGATATGCACTTAAATGCAAGATTCAACTTTAAAAGTTTAGGCAAACTACTTTCAAATGACAAGTTATGAATATGCTTCAAATTTACATGCAAAGGAAAGTAGATTTAAGTAGATCTATTTAACGAAAGATGAATCTTTTGTAAGAAACTTTCAGATCTAGACTATGAGCTTTAAGAAGATAGATCTATGTGAAATTTCACTCTAAGATGATAGATAAAAAAAATTAAAGCTATGAACCAAGTAACCAAGTAGATTTTAAAATTTAAAAGGAGAAAGAGAAGAGGGCAAGCTTGTAGCTGTGAAGATCAACCGAAGAGCTTTCGGTGGAAGCAGTTGGACTATGTAGAATGAAAAGGTGGAGATGATGAGGAATAAAAGACTAGAGCAACATGATAATAAACTTATTGAAAATGCCAGATCTTGATCTTTACATACATATGAACAAAATAATCTATAACTAAACTTATTTAAAGACTCTTTCCTTTCGATTGGGAGCAATCCTGACAAGGTTAGATTCACAAATCAAGCAAGAAAAAAAATGCACCACATACAGGTTACCTCAAGCATGAGCAACAATATTCATCCAAGTAAATGCCTTACACCATCTAGCCTCCAAAGCTTTTCTTTATTCATAATGAAAAAATATAACAGTATTACAATGGCAACAACTCTTCATCCAACTCTAACTAGCTTGGAAGAGAGAGTCTGCTTTATTTATAGCCAAAGCCAAGCCGCTGGGGGTCTACCAACACTGAAGATACACCTGAAGTCACACTTAGCTTAACTGAGTCAATCTGAGTTGAAGTGAAGAGGGACTGAGTTGAACTGCAGAGGTAATTGACACCTCGCTCAATTAACTCCTAATTAGTTGCCAACACACTCAATCTAATTCACCAACTCAAAAACGACGTCCATCTCTCTCTCACACAATTTGAATGAAGGTTGGTGGGTGATGTCACCACATTGCATGCGCTAGCCATTAAGATACAAGCCAAAGTTTTAACTTCAAGCAAAAGAACCAAGCTTGAATGGGGTCCATCCATTCATGCTAGCGCAATGTTTATTTGACTTGCGACTTCCTCAAAGTTGACGTCACCCACTTATGCCACATTCGCTAGCTTAAAGGAGTAGGATCTAAGTTTTAATAAACCAACATTTAAAAAATACCAAGCACTCAAACTTGAAAGAGGTGGACCCCTCCTTCCACCTCACGCGAGCTTCAACATGTGAAGAGAGGTTGATGTGAAGAGATAAACAATGTTATAACTTGGTCCCCCTTTAAACCAAAGTTTGATATTTGTAAGCAAACTCATGTTGGAGAGGATAGTAAGTTTAATGGGGGACCCATGCCATGTCACCTCTTTTAAATAATGTTTTAATTTTCCACTTTTTTCAAACTTTGACTATGGTGCCATTTTGCTGAAATTTAGCATTAAAATGCTCTTCTGATGCATCTTTAGCTGAATAATGCCTCACGGGGTGTTTCGGCTGCCCGACTGATGTGGAAACTGGTCCCTGGGGTAAAGTGGATATTTGGGTGTGAAAACGAGTGTCCCCACGTCAGAAACGGACTCCGTATCTGACTTTTATTACATTTTGAAATTTTCTAATTAAACCATTAAAAAATGGCCTAATTTTGCGGAAAATTTTAATTTTCTCGGAAATTGACGAAACTCTAGGTGGACCTAGCACATGTCCATATGACTCCAAATCAATGCCTAGCATGTTGAAAAACACTGACACGAAGGCTCTAATAACCTCCTAAGCCCGAAACGCCAAGACGACTACCCCAACTTTGGAGGTGTGAGTGAAAAACTCAGAAATTATTAGTCGTTTGTTCAACAACCAATAATAACCAAGGGGAAAAACACTTTGGGCTAGTCGGCTTGATGCTTAAGTCTGGAAAGCCAAGCCTTTTATAAAAAATTAAATGCTAGGACATTTTTTACAATTTTTCCAAAGGGGGTATGAATATGTGTTCCAAAAATTTTCGAATAGACTCCGAGAAAAGGCTGGCGGACTCTTGACCTCTGATCATGAACAAGTGTACTTGTTCTACTTCGCTGGCTTGCTTGAAAAAGAAAAAAAACCACCAAGTACAACTTAGGTGGTAACATGACTTACATACACAATGTAGTTTTGACCATGCATTTATTATTGTTTTGACCTTCTAGTATTGGTTATACGTGGGACAAATCATAGAAGATAAACACTTGTTAAAAGGGTTAAAGAGTACAAAAGCTAAAAAGGATGGATTTTTTGCATTTTAGATTCAACTATTGTATTGACTTTTTTTAATGTTGTGGTTCACAAACCCCCCAGCGGGGCTGCTACGTCCATGGTAAGAAATCACAGGGGACCCACCTGAAGGGGCTGCACCCCAAGAAGATAAACACTTGTTAAAAGGGTTAAAGAGTACAAAAGCTAAAAGGATGGATTTTTTGCATTTTAGGTTCAACTATTGTATTGACTTTTTTTAATGCTGTGGTTCACAAACCCCCCAGCGGGGCTGCTACGTCCATGGTAAGAAATCACAGGGGACCCACCTGAAGGGGCTGCACCCCGTTCGCTCTGATTATGGAGCTAACCCTCTAGTGACATCAAGTGAGGCCCTTATATAGCAATATATAGCCACCTGGGGATTTGACCCCGAGAGCTTATGCTCACAGCTTATAACACTCAACCACTTGAGCTAGGCCACTGGGCTAACTATAGTATTGACGTTATATACACATTTGATATTTACTATTATTAATTGTAGTAGTATATTCCTATTTTTTTCTATTTTTGAAATGCAATAAATGGTTTTCTTGTGATTACTATAACTAGAAATTAAAGTAAACATCTAATGTTCCTCACTTGAATTGCCTATGAAATTGTACTACCAAATAATATTGCTTCTAATGATGGCAAAGAAAATAATAGATATACTAATTGTTGAGAGTAAATCTGAAGTTGTGAGTTTGGAAATGAAAACAAGATATAGGTAATTAAGAAATGATATGTGCACATTACATAAATAAAAAAATGAAAAACATTTATCACATAATTCATAGGAACATACGAATTATCATGAGCTCTTTTCCAACTATTATTCCAATCATACCTATATGTAATCGATAGAGATGGATGTATGTCACTTGATTCAAGATGGGGTCATTTTAATACACATAGAGGTCGATGTACGCAATGTTAGTGGAACAAAATCATCCACCCAATTAATTATGACTTCCTAATGATGTCTTGATAATGACCTTAAGTTTTAACACATGACCTGCGTCGTCAAGTACTGAATTACATCATTGCATAATAATTGCATTTCTATTGACCACATGTAGAAGTCATGAAAGACAAAATAGACTACATGGAAATGTATGACGAAGTGATTGACTTGAGGCTAACATTTGCCCCTCAACTATAATTGAGCTTCCTTGCTTAACACTGAGGTGTATTGCCGTCTTCTTTTGGTGACGCCTTGTCACATGTCAATGCTTCTCCTGAAACCATAACTCCTCTAGAACTTAAACTATAAGTGAGTTTCATCACTCAAGTATTGGGAAGTTTTTCAGCTTCCTTTTGTGATGTATTTGATCTACTTGTTAGTGTTGCTATTGAGTCCATAAACTTTTGAATTTGTGTGTAATTGTTTTTGCATCTCTTGATTAACATTGATCTTTGCTGGTTTACCTATTGCTCAGAGATTGTTTGAGTCTTGCTGTAAGAGGAATGTATCAGTGGGAGAGAATTCATGAGGTTGAATTGTCTCATAGTCCTTGTCATCTATTTTGTTTTAGACTTGGAGTTATTTTGACAAGGAGGGTGCACTACTCAAGTTTGTTGCATAAAAGTATGTGGTGTAACGGTGTTGCATAAAGATATGTGGAGTGGGTGAGTTGGCACATGTGTGCGTGTGCCTAGATATCTTTGGCATGTGTGGTGTCAGTGTGTCACTGTGCATTTCTTAAGGAGTGTACTTGGAACATGGGAGGCACACTATTGGGGGAAGATTCTCGTGGAGGGCGCATGAGTTGGTTAGGGTTGGGTGGACCTAGTCTGGCACATGTGTGCGCGTGCCTAGATATTTTGACATGTGTGGTGTGTCATTGTGCATTTCTTAAGGAGTGTACTTGGAACATGGGAGGCACACTATTGGGGGAAGATTCTCGTGGAGGGCGCATGAGTTGGTTAGGGTTGGGTGGACCTAGTCTGGCACATGTGTGCGTGTGCCTAGATATTTTGACATGTGTGGTGTGTCATTGTGCATTTCTTAAGGAGTGTACTTGGAACATGGGAGGCACACTATTGGGGGAAGATTCTCGTGGAGGGCGCATGAGTTGGTTAGGGTTGGGTGGACCTAGTCTAGGGTTCAACCTTTTATTTGTAACTCACTCCTCTTACTCTATAAATGGAAGGAGGGGTGCATCACTTCATAACACTTTCTTCCTATGTAGCTAGGGTACCCATACCCAGGGGTAGGATACACGTAAGGTACGTCTCCTGCCGTACACTACCGTACCCCATACTGGCTACACGTACCCGAGACGCCATTATAAAAAAAAGGGTACTTATAGGCGAAATGGTACTTCGTACGCCATGTTTAGGTACTCTGGGGGTATGATCGACTTAGTAAAATGCAATCCGCTAGGGAAAATGTAATGACGCCCAACAAATCTGAACTAATTTTTTGCTAATTGCATATGGAGTCTAGTTCAAGACGCATGTCAAACACTCTGCAACACTGTTCAAATTCCACTGAATATTGTCCAAATCTGGTAGACTGATTTTGCATTGATTTACAATGAATGTGTTTATGGTTTTGTGTTCAACACTCATGGAACATAATTTGACTACCAAATGTGCACATAAAAAATATACATATGTATTTAATACTGAGAAATACACTCACATCAACCCATGAATATATTTGGCAATTTGCAATTTTTTATTGCCTGTAACAGCAGTACAAATAGGTGTTTAAATAAGATTTCAAGTGTACCTTCAGGTCTGAGTTTGATTGTTTGTTACAGCTGCCTGGTACAATGATCTATTAAATTTTATGTAACTTCCAGTCTACCAAATCTATGATTTATCAAATTTTATGTTTCAAATTTTCAATGTGAATGTTCATTGTTCAAATAATCATTGAATCTATAATTATGAATTATGATTCATAATTTATGAAGAAATCTGAAATATGCATCTATGTTGTGACTGTGACATTTCTTTTATATATATATATATATATATATATATACAGTACCCCCAACGTACCCAAGTACCTTGTTTCAAAAAGTGGCGTCCCTGTCCCCGTAGTTAAACCCAAACTTCAGACTTAAAACTTGTCATTAATAAAAATACTTCTCATGCATATAAATCAAGACCAAACAAGCTGAAACACTGAAACTAAGTCTGTAGCAGCGAAAAAAACACAAAAAACAGCAGACTGATAAACCCATAGAACACAAAATTTTTGGTCAAGATGACCCTGGAAACCCCCCCCGGGGAAAACCAGTCCAAGAGAATTTTATTGCAGTATTTTCAGGTAAAAATGTCAATTTACAACAGCATTTAAATCAGCATTTAATGACTGTACCAGTGCCTCGATTTCTGTGCAGCACCTCCCTTTTCGTGCCCAATTGACAGTACAACTTCCACAGCAGCAACCCACCTCGAAACTCGTGCCCATCTCCTCGAAAAACGTGCCTAGTCAATCTGTCACTGTACGGCTCCTCAAAATTCGTGCCCAACAGTTCATACACTGTACGACCTCCTCGAAAATTCGTGCCCAGCAGTCCATACACTGTACGACCTTGAAAATCGTGCCCAACAAGTACAGTACAGACTGTATAGTACAATACGACCCAACTAAAGGAAAATGTCTTGGAATGCATTCCCAGCTCCTTGGGATTCGTGCCCACTTGAGAATTTTTTTTCTCCTTGGGATTCATGCCCACTTGAGAAAAATATAGCTCCCTCCCTCTCTGAAAATTAACCCAGCCAAAATGCTCACTCTTGGAAATGCTTTCCTTGTCTTGCACACTACCCTAGGGTCTCTTTTATAACTTGAGAGTGACTTTTCACCTTCCCCAATCCCTAAATCCAAAGGCCAAGATTAAATCTTTCCTTTTCAAGATCAATGGTTGAGAAACTTTCCCTCCAAAAGCGGTTACATTTAATTTTAATAAAGTCACCATTTACTTTATGAAATAAGTGCACTTTATCTCATAAAGTCACTTTATAAAATTAAAACAAGGGAATACTTTTTAAAAAGTCCCATTACATAAGAGTCACTTTAAAACTTTATAAAACACCATTACAAAGTAAAGTAGCCTAGCTAGTGCATGGTCACTTCCGCATAAAAGACAAAAACATGCGGAGTGCCTCCATAGCTAAATCACTAACACTCCCTCCTAGCGAGGGAGGTACTCACTGCCATCATCATTAGGTCTCGTCCTCAAATCTATCACACTGTTCGCTGTAGGAGCTCCCTCTGAACCTAGAACCAATGCTACTACCTGCAGTGAACTCGAATCTGAACATAACCTCCTGGCAGCCACCCGGAACCCTGTGCTCCTAGGAGAATCCATTCTCCAATCTTGAGCATTGGTCCGCTCATACTGGCTGAGCCTCCTGCCAGTACTCAGAAGAGACTCCCTCTCTTCGAGATTGTATCCTTGGCGGCACTGCAGCCTCAGGAGCCTCCTGCTCCTCGTCCGACTCATCAACTGTGGGCTATGCACTGAACTTGTACAACTCACCAAATCGTTCACCAATCAATTGTGGATCAATCAGTCCCACTCTCTCTGAGTATATATAAACATGTCCCAAATCATCTCTATCTGGAAATATGTACACATGTCCCCTCCGAAACAATGTCGAATACCCTGCATCCTCCAAGGCTGAGACCGAGAGTAAGTTAACCCTCATCCCTGGAACAAAGAGGACTCCATCCTGATCAATGTATCCTCCATGAGTAAGCTGGAATCTGACATTTCCAACTCCTCGCATTGCACGTGTCTGTTCCCCTTCAGAATGAACGAATCGACCAGGACCAATCTCATAAATGATACGGAAAATATGCCATATTCCAGTCATATGACGAGAGGCTCCATTGTCAATATACCAACTACCATTCTGAATAACTCCATTGCTATCGGCACTAGAAATAAGGGAGAACAACGAGAACTCCTTTTCGAATCTTCTCGCAAAGTCTTCTATTTCTGCTGAAGATGCAACAATCGTATCCTCCTCCTCCTCCTTCTTCTTCTCAAGACACTGAGAAGCAAAGTGGCCATACTGGCTGCAAGCAAAACATTGAACTTTGCTCAAGTCCTTCTTGGACTTCTTCTTGCTCTTAGCAGAAAGAGCAACATTCTCTTCATTAGCACCCTCCTTTTGTCCACTGCCTTGAGATCCTTCCCGGATCTCCTCCTGAGTGAAATCATCCCATAATTTGGTCCATTATGGAAGGTTTTCTCGCTAAGTTGCACTGAAACGGATATGGGAACGGATACGGATACGGGGAGGGAAACAGATACTACAAATTTTGAAAAATGTTGGATACGATACGACAAGGAAACGACAACAGACTTATATATATATTAAAAAGGCCACAAGACATACATACTTTAGATTACCGTTCATCAATTAGATGTAAAGGTAGCCATGTCATTTATAACAATTAAAATTATCAAACTCAACTATTGTCTTAAACAATATTCTTCTATCTCAAGTGCCATAGATAAGTCACTCACTAGCAAGCATTTAAACAAGAACATGTCAACTACTTCTAAACATCGATTTCAAACCCTAAAATTACTTGATGGATGTATCCAAATGTTACTATCTAACAAATATTATGCTAATTGAACCTCTAGAAAAGTGTTGAAATTTGTGATTAAACACAATTTATGATGTCAGCCAAAGACTCAACTATGTTGTATTTGGGTTGGTCCACTCACTGACGAGACAATCAACTAGGCAAGTGAGAGTTGATTGACCAACCCACTGGTTCAAAAAGTGACTAACCGACTGGCTCATAAAGGGCCTAAATTCACAGGATTGTCTATGATTTGCAACCGACTTGGATATTCAAATTTGACATATTCAACCATGTTTTAAGAGGATGAATTAAGCACTCAAGTATAATTAAGTGATCTCATGTCTTAGTTCAACTTAGCTGTGACTGTTATGACATGCAATATTGAACTCTATGCCATAATACTATCTCTAGACACCAATGACTTTCCTTGGATATGTTGTTTACGTTTTATGGTTTATAGTATATACTAATACAAATGCTTGAAATAAGATTAAAATATCACATGCATATCATATGGAGAATTGGCTAAACGATGCACCATCATAATTCTCTTGATGACATAATGATAGGGATATGAGTGTACTAGCTATGGAGTAAATAAGGCCATAGGTCAAGGGTTCATACTAATTCAAAAAGGAAAAGAAGAAAACTGAAGCTTGTTGGAAGCTTATTGGAAATATGTGTTAGTTTATGTAACCCTTCATAAATGTAGTACGCTATTTTTTATGGCTAAAGATGCCATTGTATCAATTTTGATATTAAAGTTGTTTTATCACATATGCAAGTCATTGGGGTTTATTTGAAACGAAGTTGTGAGGAATTGGCAAAAAAACTGGTAAAAAAAAAGTCATTGTACTTCTACACTAGGCTGTGAAACTAACACTATAGTAGACAAGCATTTAATACAATAAAATGTCCATAGATCAATGATTTTTTGAATCGACGGTAAGACTCTCAATTTTGGAAATTTACAATGGAACAAAATTCATGAGACATAAAATGTCATATTACCATTCACCAATTTAGGATTAAGGTTTTGCTCTTGAATTATAAGCTTTGAGGCTTTATATCTAAGTTTTGAGGTTCAATTTAGGGTTAGGGTTTTATAGTTTTCCTTTGGGCTTATTTGTTTATTTTCATGTCAAAAAATTACTATTTCTAGTAAAAAAATTGCCCTGTAGCAGCTGAAACGTTTCAAAAAACCGAGAAACTGCTGGAAACGTTTCAGGAAATGGATGGAAACTCTGAAAACGTTTCTGGAAACGACTGGAAACCCTGGAAACAACCTGGAATCATTTTTGATTTTTGGATACGGATTGGAAACGTTTTAGTGTCGTTTCCAAGCCGTATCCCCTCCGTTTCAGTTTCTGAAACGGGGAACGAAGTTTCCCCTCCCCTTCTTAGACGTTTTCGGTAACTTAGTTATCTCGAGCAACCACACACTTCACAAAGACTTCCCATTCCTTAGTGAAGCCTTTCAAGGCTATCCTCACTAACTCAGAATTAGAAATGACTTTTCCAATTGAAGCTAGCTCATCTTTTACCTGGGCCACCCTGGGTAAGAAAATATGCTACACCCTCACCCTTGGCCATCTTGGTTCCCTGCAATTTTTCCTTGAGAGCCATTGTCTGGTTCTCATTCTTAGCCTCATACAAGCCTTTCAATGTAGTCCACATTTCATAAGCAGTCTTCTTCTTAGCCACATGTGGAATAAGGTGGTCCTTTATACCATCCATGATCAACCTTTGAGCTTTGGCCTCTTTTACTTCATGAATATCCAAAGCAACAGGATCAGATTCAGGAGGAGTTACCACGGTGCTAACTATGAGCCATAGTCTGTTTTCCTTGAGAACAGTAGTCATCCTGACTTTCCACTGTAAGTAGTTGGACATACCATCCAATCGATCCTCATATCTGATGCAAGCAACCATCTTTGTTGTCAAAGAAAACAATAAACCACCAAAAGAACAAGAGTTTCACTCTTTCACCACCATCAGTTAGTCACATGCAGATAAGGTTTTTTCAATACACAAGTTGTTAAAAAATCAACAATAACCCTTGCCCAACAACTCAACACTACTGTTGTACTCACAATCAGCTGTAATCACAGAGCCTCAACTTTGATACCATGTGGAAAATTGACAAAAAATCAGACTTTTGTCAATCACTTAGTTAAACCCAAATTTCAAACTTAACTTGTCATTAATAAAAATATTTCTCATGTATTTAAATCAACAACCCAACAAGCTGAAACACTGAAACTAAGTCTGTAGTAGCAAAAAAAACACATAAAAAACAACAGATTGATAAACCCATAAAACAACAGAAATTTTAGTCAAGATGACCCTGGAAAACCCCTTCTGGGGAAAACCAGTCCAAGAGAATTTTATTGCAGCATTTTCAGGCAAAAATGTCAGTTTACAGCAACATTTAAATCAGCATTTAATGACTGTAACAGTGCCTCGATTTTTGTACAGCACCTTTTTAGTATCCCAAATCCCGATATTTTCTATTTCTAAACAATTATGCGGATACAACTGGGCTTACAAACTGCCAGGCAAAAATCCCTATTTTATAGGAAAAATTAGGGTTAGGGTTTGTGAGATAGAATGCACACTTACCACTGATAACGAGCTGGATTGCTTCAGATAAAGTCTGCAAGCACTGAGAACTGGATCAGAGAGGAACTGATCTCTCCTGCCTCCTGTGA
>LPNX011120408.1:266025-281253 GCA_001517045.1 Pseudotsuga menziesii | reverse complement strand
CATGAAACTCATCCCCTAAGTCCCTGTACTCCTGCAAATAAGCCCCAAAAGGCTCGCTGGGCTCTACTTGCATGACCGGGCCCCCTACTGTATCTGCCAAGAAGTGAAGCATGGTAGGCCTGATAGTAGGTCGACTGTATATGTGGGGAGTGTTCTGGATGTTGGTGTATGCCATCTTACCACTGTCGCTGGAAGATCCCCGCTCTACCGGTGAGGGGGGTGCACTGCTGATACCTGGTTCCGGTTTCGCTGACAGTTTACTGATTGCATTGAGGACTTCTTTTTGTCCTTTAGCTAAGTCTTGCAATGCAGAGACTAAGTTGCGAAAGTCCATCCGATCCTCCTCATCTCCTGTTCCTTTTCCCCTATCTGCATGAATATCTGTCTGTTCCATGTCTGAATTGGTATCCTCTAGCTGGATATCTTCAAATTCTTCTGTGTATCTACTCTTCCTCCTCCTATAAGTTACAAAAGGATCTCCTTCTGTATTCATCTACTTTTCATCTCTTAAGCCCACAGCTGGCCAAGAAAATAGCTCTGATACCACTGTAGTATCCCAAATCCCGATATTTTCTATTTCTAAACAATTATGCGGATACAACTGGGCTTACAAACTGCCAGGCAAAAATCCCTATTTTATAGGAAAAATTAGGGTTAGGGTTTGTGAGATAGAATGCACACTTACCACTGATAACGAGCTGGATTGCTTCAGATAAAGTCTGCAAGCACTGAGAACTGGATCGGAGAGGAACTGATCTCTCCTGCCTTCGGTGAATGCCCCAGAAGCAATACGCCCAACCAGAGAAAAAGGTGACGCCCTCAAGGAAGGAGGTGTCCGATGGATCCGCCGATTTGCAGGGCTGATAGCCTTGCTGTGCCGGAGAGATTGGCTGGAATATACTGCAGTTCTGAACCCTCTAAGTAGGATAGCGTCTTGGTTCTATGAGGCAGCTGCTCACGCCCTTGGTGGTCTGGAAATGCTGATAACTCCTTCGGATGAGCTCAGATGGAGCTGATAATCGCGGAGTGCCGGAGTATGTAGCTGGTGATAAGACTGGTGCTTGAGTTTCTGAAGGAAACTGAGAGCTGGAGGCCCTACAGCTGATTAGGGCTTTCTGGCTGAAAAACCCCTCTTACGGCTGCACCGTGCCACTTCAACAATCTATATCCTGTGCTATATAACTGATGAATGAACTGAAGAACAAGTGGTGAACCAGTATGGCTTACCCGTAATAAGACTAGGACAGATGTTTCACTGCCGAAATCCTGTTAGCTGAAGACTTCGTCTCCAACCCCAACTGTTGTGCTGCACGCTGTGCTGCTATCCAAGTGCTCCCAAAATAATAATAATCATAAGTGAGGTCTCCTCTTGCTTTACCATCTATTTATAAAGTTCAACTACGCAAAACCTAATCTTTGACCTAATTAGGTCACTTTATCTTCTAATTTGCCGTTGACTTGCATGCATGCGGATGGAGACCTAAAAGAGCATGGTCATGCGTGGAGCATGGTCATGCATGAAGGTGGCCTTTGGCCCAGGTGGTCCTTCTTGACCCAGTGAGGATGCCCTAGATCTTCTATGGATGGCATCAGTCCTGATCTGATTCCCTAGCTATCAGTAATCGCTCGAACCCACAGGAATCACATAGGTTAGCGGTATGGGCCTCAAGGCCTAAAAGGAAGAGGATATTACAACCTTGATTTTCGTGCCCAGCTGGCAATATGACCTCCACAACAGCAACCCACCTCGAAACTCATGCCCAACTCCTCGAAAAACGTGCCTAGTCAATCTGTCATTGTACAACCCCTCAAAATTCATGCCCAACAGTCTGTACACTGTACGACCTCCTCGAAAATTCGTCCCTAGCAGTCGGTACACTATACGCCCTCCTCGAAAATTGTGCCCAGCAAGTATAGTACAGATTGTACGACCCAATTGAAGGAAAATGTCTTGGGATGTGTGCCCAACTCCTTGGGATTCGTGCCCACTTGAGAAATTTTTTTTTCTCCTTGGGATTCATGCCCACATGAGAAAAATACAGCTCCCTCTCTCTGAAAATTAACCCAGCCAAAATGCTCACTCTTGGAAATGCTTTCCTTGTCTTGCACACTACCCTAGGCTCTCTCTTATAACTTGAGAGTGACTTTTCACCTTCCCCAATCCCTAAATCCAAAGGCCAAGATTAAATCTTGCCTTTTCAAGATCAATGGTTGAGAAACTTTTCCTCCAAAAGTAGTTACATTTAATTTTAATAAAGTCACCATTTACTTTATGAAATAAGTGCACTTTATCTCATAAAATCACTTTATAAAATTAAAACAAGGGAATACTTTATAAAAAGTCCCATTACATAAGAGTCACTTTGAAACTTTATAAAACACCATTACAAAGTAAAGTAACCTAGCTAGTGCATGGTCACTTCCGCATACAAGACAAAAACATGCGGAGTGCCTCCAGAGCTAAATCACTAACATTTGTTTTTTACATTAGCAACTTGAGAGAAGCCAATTTACTGTTTCACTGTTATGTAATCTTATTTCCAATTAATGAAAAAGATGTGATTGATTGTGCATATCTAATTTCCCAGATCTGATATATCTTTTGTTTACTGCTGATTGAGCAGGTAGATCCGATTTTTGTTTACTGTTGAGCTGTTATGCTACATTGATTTAATAAACAACTGGGTTGATGCTGCGTTAGGTTAGCATGCTAATATGTTTTTCCAGATCTGATTCATATTTTTGTTAATGTTGGGCTGGTGCTGATAAGATAATTTTATTATTGTCCAAGAAGTGATCATGTAATATCCCAACTGATATTCTATTGTACTTTGCTACTATATTGTTTGTTCATATCCTCAAGATGTGCAAAAAAACACTATAGAACGTGCATGCAAAGTGCCGTGCCTATTGGCCCTAAATTATAGCTAATCTGGAGAGATTATAGGGCAAGGACTTTCAGTAAGCAAATATACACATACCACTGATAATGATGCTGATAGTCCTCCAGAGATAAGATGCATGCAGTGATTGCCGGAAAGCTAGTGCTCCTCTCTTGAATTTGACGCCCAGCTACAAGTGCGCCCTCTTCTTGAAGATGTTGACGTTTTTGAGGGAAAAGAAGTTTGTTGCTGATGAAATTTTGTGGAAGTGGTGGTCTACGCCTCCCGGATAGATAAGGAGTCTCATGCACCAATTTTGACCCCTCTAAGGCACCTAGGGAATTGATCTGGTTCTCAGGTGCCCACGTCCCCTTCACTCACGTTTTTGCTGCTAGCTGCTCCAGAGATGCAAACATGAAACTGATAATCACTCCATACAGTATGGTGAGGCTGCTGAGGTAGATGGTGTGGACATGCAGAGAAAATACTGAGAGCTTGAGTCCCAACGAATCCTTCTGAGGATTTCCAGCTATTCCCCAGCTGCAAACGTGAATCTGCAATAAAACTCCTTCTCTGTGCTGAATCACTAAAGGTGAGTGAATACGGTGAAGAACTGGTGATAGATTTGGATGATCTATCTTGAAGTGATTAGGGTAGATAAATTTCGCTGTCGAAACCCCTTGTTAGCTGAAGACCTCCGTCTCCAACCCCAACTACTGCTGCTGCTGCTCTAGAAACCAAACTCAATCAATAATAATCATAGATAACCCTTTTGGCCCGATGACCCTTCTTATATAGCTTATCATGTATTTTTAGGGTTTGCATGTCACTTTTAGGGTTTGCGCTTTAGTTTTTGCAAACCCTAAAACTAAAAGGCTTTAAGCCTCAATAAATAAGGCTTTATGTACCATATTGATGACTTAATACTGAATGAATGCTTTGTTCTGCTCTGGGTATCTTAGGTCCTTAGTCAATTCCCTTTTTATGCAGTACCTGCTCGAACCTATGGGAATTAAGTAGGTTAGCGGGTGTTTTGGTGCATAAGCAGAAGAGGACATTACATATCACAAGATTAGGTCAATGGAACTAAAAAGATATGTAGTGTGAGCTATATAGGTTTACAGATCTGATTTTCGGAGCATTTTTTTATATCTAGTATTTGGATGCTATGGAAATGATCTAACCTTTTGATATACGATGTCTGTACTCTTGAATACTGCCTACAACATTTTGGTGGTTGCAGATCTAAGTTTAGTTTTCGTTGGTGTTTTCAGAAGCTTTTAGACCTCGCTGTAGGATTTAAATTCTATGAGTGCAAATCTGTTGTTATGAGGTGAAATTCTAACATGGAATTAGAGTTGTGCTGCTGAATATTTTTATCCAATATATGGATAATTCAAGTACCTGTGAGGGGGGAATGAGAATGGAGGATTTATGCAAGTCTGATGCCCAGAAAGCGCCAAGTGATTGGAGCAGATCCATGCCTGTGAGAGGCACCAAGACTTGTGAGTAGTTAGTGTGTGTGATGCCCAAGAAATTCCAGTATTAGCAGTAAGTTTTAATGCATAAGATGAGTGATTTTAACCTATGTTTGTTTAGATTTGTGTTCAAGGGGATTGGAAGAATGGCTATGTCAAGTCTCAAAGAGTGTGATCATCTGGATGGAGATTCCAACCTCATATGTTGGAAATGTAGGTTGCAGATGCTACTAGAGGAGGTGGATCTTTGGAGTATAGTTGATGGGAAATCTACTGTTCCTATTGATCCCCAACAATTGGCTCTGTACGAGAAGAAAGTTGCTAAGGCACAAAGGATCATCTCGGATTTTGTGAAGGATCAACTGATTTTTTATATTGCGGCCAATTGGCAAAGATGTATGCGATGTTGACTTTGTTGTATCAGAGTGTCAATGTTTCTTGGAAGTTGATCTTAAGAATAAACTCACCCATACTCGCATGAGTAATATAGACAAAATGATGGTTACTTGATGAAGATTATTGGGATTTTAAAGATAAGCTCTCTATGATCGGTAAGAAGATCAATGATGAGTTAGTGCCAATTACACCTCAGATTGTATGAGGTTTCACATCGTTATTTTCATCACACTGATCCCATTTATAGCTGGTACCTTTGGAGCATTTGGATAGACTTGGGGGTTACACATCTTCAAAGTTCATGGAGACTTTTCTCTTCTTGACAATGGGTTACTTGATGAAGATCTTTGGTGGACGGTAATGGTTGATGATCATCTTGTGGCTTGGTGCTACTTTCATGCCTTTGCTTGATGTATCACACTCTTGACATATGGATGCTTGTTAATTCATGTCTCATATTTTTCTTGGATGCTTCCTAGTGACCATGTTCAGTGATGTTATAATATTGGCTTGTCACTTTGAGGGAGTGCTTTACATGCTACCCCTCATATTGGATGAGCATTCCACTTGTGATTTTCATCACAACACTTGTGATTTTTATCACAAGGATTGAGCTTGTAGGATCACATTGCTGGATGATTTGATGGATTGGGGGTGCATATGTATTTTAGCTTACAAGTGATGCTGTCCTCAAGTTGTATATCTCATCTACAACTTCTTTATCAACACGTAATAACTTGAATCCATTTTAAAATTAGTTTCTTAGTGTTTGCGAATCACAAAAGTATTTCGCAAGGAACTCTCCATGCGAGTCGCTTGTAATGTCCTTTTGTGTTTACGAGGAAAGCCTTAACCCAAAACACCTCATCATCTTGCCCCTTGGCAATCTAGATTGTTTGACAATTGATGAAATGCCTCACATGGTCTTCATTTTCAACCCCACAAAATGTGCATTCCTTTTTCCTTTTCACAATGGTTTCTATTCTTGGGAGTCTTTGGACTTTCTCTCCTTCACTTTTTCGTTCACTTGGATGAACTCTCCATTTCCCTACCTGTTACCGGTTGAAATGGCAGTCCAAGCCACCGGTAAGCATGTGAGAATGAAGTGACCAGTGTCACCTCAGTCAACTTCTCCCAACTGCTTCGGAAGCCTAAGCCTCTTAGGGGAGAGCCCTATCTTGACCCTGGAAAAACACTAAACACCAAAATATTCTTTTTCGAGTATTGTCAGTGACCAGTGCCTTGTGGAGTCTAGAATGCGAGTAAAAGGAGTTGTATGATATGTATAGTTTTTATGGCAGCAGTATATCAGCCCAACAACAAACACATAGGCAAATGTCATTCAAGCATAAGCATTTATCATTGCCCAAGAGCATAAGTACAAGTTAACAGTACAAGCATGAAATAAATAGTTGTGACATGCATGCATTCAGTGGTAAAGGTGGTCACCATTAGGTAGGGTAGGATGAATCAAACTAGCAGCCAACCACTGGTTAATAATATATCAGTCCTTATCATTATTACTATAGTCTCAGACTTTAATTCTAAGCAACATTTACCATGAGGAGACCAATAATGAACAACACCACATCTATGAAAACATCCAAGGCATGTATTTAGCTAACAAGAGGTCTGAAATTCTAAAGTATCATATGCACCAACAGTACGTATTTAGTCATTTACTCAAGTATTTATAGCAGCATTAAGAAGTTTAACAATGTTTCACATTGCATGCAAATACATGCATTAACTAACCAACAACGCATTATAGCTAAAAGGCTGAAGTAAATGTGCATACAATTTGTAATTTGCAGACTGTGTATATTAGTGCAGCATCACATAGACAATGACAGCAGTAGTAAATGACAATATAAACAATTTATCAAACCATAAATGCATGCAATTCTTTGCATCTTTAGAGCAAATTAAACTAAGCATTTTTGTCATTTACCAAGTACTTATAGCAGCATTATAGTGTTAGCATCCGTCATAAGAAACAAGCATGATTACACATTAAAATACTGACCTAAATGTTTATGTGTTGGTGCTAAAGTAAGGACAAGGGAGAATGGGAGGGCTTCTAGGGCTAGTTAGGTCTGATTTTAGAACTGTTTTAGCCTTTAGGGCCTTTTTAGGGCAGAAATTAAGTTTTAGGATTTTTTTTTAATATTTTTAGGGCCTCCTAAAATTTCGCCCTAGGGTTTCTAGGGACAAATAGGGAAGGGTGAAATTGTAGGAGAGGGCCGAAATTTTAGGAGGGCCAAAAAATCGGAAAAATTAATTTTTTGATTTTCTAGGGTTTTTAACATAAAATTGCAGACCTACTTTTAACACTAATTCTACCATGAAAATGCAAATTTACACATGAAAATGCAAGAGAGACTAACCCTAGATGCTAGGTTTTGCAAAAGAGAACGTGTGAAAACAAAAGGAGATCTACCCTAGCAAAGCCCTACCCAACCTAGGGCATCTAGGGAGGATGGCCAACCTAGAGAGGAATGGATCTTAGGTCAAACAACTAGCTTAGAAAACTAAGGTAAAAACACTAGAGGACCCTCACAAGGAAACGTGCCTCAACTTGCTAAGGTAACAAGAAGGCTGGTAATGGCCTATCCTAGGAGAAAATGCAGCACTAGGGATACCATTTAGTCAAGAACATGCACATCCACCAGCATTCAAACAAAGAGATAAGAAGCCTCACTTCCAAGTGCTCGTGTTTAGCCAACAAATCAAAACATTACCTTGCAAAGAATTTCACCAAAGAATTGCCAGAAAAAGCTTGAATTAACTCAGAAAAACCTCCTCAAGAGGGGCGCATCTCTCCAAAGAGCCCTAGCGTAGTGTATTATCCCATAGTTCTATCTTTAAAATGAAAGTGAGGAGATCTATTTATATGATCTCACACTCACTTTTTAAAATATCTAGGCCTACATGCCTTAAAAATAAAGTCAATTTGAAATAATAAAATGTCAACTAAAAATCAAAAAGAAAATAATAATAAAATATAGCCTAAGGTAGGCTTAAGGTAGGCTACCTGGGGTATTAGTAACCCTAGGTGCCAAAACACTCTCAAATAAGTGAATCACTCTGAACGAAAGGTTGGAGCGAGTTGGAGGGAGGGTGTTATACGCCATCTAACCCCTAGAATGCTGTAAAATCCCTCAACGCCCTCCTGAAAGCATTAAAAGGCCTGGTACAGAGGATGAATTCCTTTGAGGAGATAAGGCCATGGAGAGCAAGGACCCATTGACTGAAGGGCTAGGAGGGTGTCCAAAGTGGCTGCGAATGAAGACGAGTATCTCGTAGCTGAAGCAGAGGCCACCAAAGCACGTAAACATGATATGGAGCCATGTGACCTAGTGGTCAACCCTTAAGGGCACCGAACACCAACCCTGAGGTTAAAAATTCCTATAAAGGGCAGTCAGCAGTGCCATTGAGCCATAGTACCTCTAGAGGACCAAAGGGCCCAGCCATGACCACCATTGCTCAATAACACCCCTCCTGGTCGAAAAATTGTCCCTCTTTCTGGGGCACACCTAAAGGTGTGCTGGGTACAGGTGCAGTGTAACATCTACCACTTCTAGCATGACGACTTACACCTGATCACCACTTATAGCAGACATGGAAAAATACAACTACCTTCTCTTAGCTTCTATTCTTTCCTTTCTAGTTCGTTCCTATGGATGGGATATTGGTTCCCCATTAACCTTTTCATCATTGAGTGGGTTAAGATATTTTCAAAAAATTATCTTTAGCAAGGAAGGGTTGTGAGTACTTCTGATTTGTTGCAATTTGTGCTGAACATTGTAACCCCAGACTTTGTGATCCCTGGTTCTATTGAGAATTTGAGACTCTCTCCTTGGCATATGATTCACAACATACTCATATCAAGGTAGGCACACATCAAAATTAACATTTAAAATATCATTGCCATAACCGCACTCTATAATGACATATTGTGTTCTCTGATCACCAAAAACTTGTGCACATTCAGTCTTGGCTATTGTAATTTTATTTCTTGTCTTTGCTCTTGATTTACCAACTTAGGGCAAAGAGCCATCAAAATGCAAATTTTTGCATCTTCACATCCTAGGATTTGTCTTGACTTGGTTTTTGTCACCAATTAGACTAGGCTCCTCCCTTACCAATCATTGTAATCATTGAGCAACTTGGGAGCTTCTCTTGTTGAAATTATGATCTCGACAATGACACCAAATGTTCAAAGTGAATCCACTAGAATGAGTTTGCAAACGATAATGAGATTGATTAAAAAATAATATACTTGCACATGAATTAGACAAATAGAAGGACAAACAGTGACAAAATCATTTGAAGGAACACAAGACTCATCATTCAAGTCTTAATCAAGTCATAATCTATTTACGCATCTATGTACATGTGATTAATATAGGTGGACTGGTGGAGTAATGATGCAAGGTCTATAATGATATTGTCTCCATTGGCGACGATTTCCAATATGGGGTATAGAGGTTTATTTACATAATTGTTGGGGAGCACAACCATTTACCCCGCCGACTTTCTAATGATGTCCTCGTAATGACCTTGGTCCTTAAATAACAACAAATTTTATAAAGCGATAAAGCACATCGTCCTATAGAAATAGATACTTCCAATTTTGATTGACCACACATGTAAGTCATTAAACATAAATGATAAAATAGATTACAAGTTATGATGAAATGGCCAATTTGAGGCTAACATTAGTGTCCTCATATGACGAAAATTAATCAATGGAACTCATGATATTAGATCATCATCTCTACAATACAAAGGGAGTGCATTAGCAATCTCAAGTCTCAAACCTGTGTCTCTAATGTAAAACAAGGCACAATGGCTAAAATGTTGTTAAGGGACATGTGTGATAAGATAATTGTGGAATCAGTGAAATCCGTCTCTTGGGATCAACTCCTATGAGGTCGTCCACAACTCATGACACTCTCTTTCTCAATCCATAATTGCTTGCTTTTTTGTAAAGCTGCTCAACGAATTCAATGCAATTACTGTAGAAGTCGGGGCATGCTTCACATCATCCAAGATCGATCTAGTGCATTGTTAAAGTGAAAAAGTAACAATGAAGGGTTTATTAGGAGTATTTGATGTAGATATTTCTTAATCTTTGTCTACTAGAAGGTGTTTATACACTACATCGATGTGGCAGAAACCGAAGGCCTCATAGGTCAATGTTTGTAGCAATGTTGCAAAACTCGGCCTCGGCAAAAATTCGGCGAGGGTCTTGATTACAACTTCTCGGTAACATCGGCAAAAAAACAGGAAAAATCGGCAAAAATCGGCAACATTAAAAAATAGAAAATACATGCATTTTTTTTAGAATTTTAAACATATAAAGCAATAATAACATCAGAAAAACATATTGGAACATAAATATGAAGAAAGCACTAATATATATATCATCATCATGTAGTCATGCCAAATATAAAATGATACATCAAAGTTGATACTGAAGTCTGAAAGTCTGAAACATCATAGTTGTCCAATCAAGGACTCAAAAGTGTATAAAGTTTAAACAATACAAAATGACATCACATATATAAATGTATCTGAGGAAAACTAGCATCTAGCTATCTAATATCAATGCCCTCTTCCCCTTTTACGGGAAAATATCATGGGTCTCTTGTCAGGCCTGCCCCTAGCACTAGAGGTAGCAGTAGAAGGCCCTGAGCCTGCATCTAATACTCGACGCTGAGTGATGGATGGAGGGCTAGATATATCAAGCGGTGCAGAAGGTGGTGGCGATGCCTCCATGGTGCCTCCAAACACTTCCTGCTCCTCCTCCTCCTCCTCCTCCTCTTCCTCCTCCTCCACTTGCCCCTCCTCTTGGGCCTCCTCTAGCCATGCAGGTGCCTCCTCCATGATAGGAGTCTCAATCTCCACCCTCCACTTCGACACTATATCAATATTGTCCAAGGAGATGGCATTTGCATCAGGTTCTTTCTGTATCTGTGCCATCCACAAGCGAAGGTTGTAATGAACATACACCAAGTCATTAAGACGTGTGAACTCCAACCTGTAAGAGGGTAATAAAAAAAATTTAGAGTCTAGAGGATCGTAGATTCATAAATTGCATTAAACATTTAAATGCAATTGCTTTGTTCAAATTTCTAAGTTCTAAGTTTCTAACCTTCTCCGTCTCTTTGCATGTATTTTTTCAAATACACTCCAATTTCGCTCACATCCCGAAGCTGTACAGGTTTGGCTAAGGATTCTGATGGCAAATTTCCGTAAATTCGGTGTTCTCAAACCATAGATTCGCCACCAAGTGGCTACATGTCACCAAAGTTCAAACAAGAAATAAATATAAATAAATCATAATTCATCTTTCAAATAAAGGTGAAAACTTAAAAGTTAAAACAGTCTAATAAGTTAATAATTTACCTGGCATGAATTCGGTCCTGTCACGAATAGCATCAGCAAAGCCAAATACTCCAGTACCATCCCGATACACCTCTATCTCGCGATTGACTGCATTGCGAGTGTCATAATCAGGTATCATCCTCTGAATACAAGTGAGGAGCCCCTCCAAAACCTCACCATCAAAATCAAAATTGCATTTGTAGGCAAATGTGGGGTTGAGGAAGAGTGCTGCTGCATGAATGGGTCGATGAAGCATCTCAGTCCATCGGGTATCAATCAACTCCCATAACAACATGTGCCTGTCATGCCTTGGGGTACCCTTTCCCACATAGAAATTCTGAATGGTCTCTTTGGCCCTATCCATGGCCTCATATAAATAGCCCATTGCGGGCTTATCACCATCAACAAGTCGCAGAACCCTCACTAAAGGTTCACTAACCGAGCACACTGCCTCCATTCCTTCCCAGAAGGCATCAGTGTACACCAGCTTGGCAATGGTTTTCCGATCCTCTCTCCTGCTGTAAGCACAATCACGCCACTCATCACAAACAAACATTTGCTTCAACTCAAACTGACATTGAAGCAAAGACTGAAGAGTAATAAATGTGGTGGCAAAATGCGTGATTGCAGGACGCTTCAACTCCTTGTTTTTGGTGTGCCTCCTCATGAGACTAAGAACAAAACCATAGTTGTAAATGAACTTAGGGATGACCCTAGCTTGATCAATCACCACCTTGATAAAGGGAATTTTCCCCATATCCTTCAACATCAAATCAATGCAATGAGCAGCGCATGGAGTCCAAAACAAAGAGGGATACCTATCCATAAGCATCCTGCCAATAACCACATAATTAGCTGCATTATTTGAAATAACTTGCGCAACATTGTGCGCCCCAATATCCTGGATGAACCCATCCATCAACTCACATAAAAGTGCTGCATCTTTTACATGTGCTGATGCATCAAATGATTTCACAAACATGGTACCTCTAGGACAATGTACCAAGAAGTTGATAAGGCTTCTACCCTTATCGTCTGTCCACCCATCTGACACGACTGTGCATCCAGTGCTCTCCCATGATTGCTTGAACTCTGCCAACCTAGCACCGATGTCCATCTTTTCTGCTTGAAGGATTGGGCCCCGCAACTCCTCAAAGGTGGCACTTTTATAACCTGGGCCAACTACTGCAATGGCATCACACATCAGCTGCCAAAATGGATTGTTTTTAACAATGCTAAGAGGTATGTGACTCCAGTAAAGACACCTTCCCATTACCCTGTCCGCTTCTACCTTTTCCGATTTCTTCATAACTGACTTGATAGAAGGTTGTGAGCCTGGTCCAACATAATGGGATGTGTGCCCCGCCCTCCCACGAGGTGAAGCTGTGGAGCCCCTCCCACTACCCTCACCGATAGTGGTAGATATAGATGCACCTAAACTTCTTGCTTGGCCAAAAGCTGCAAGCTCAACTTTGGTTGCAGTGATCTCATCCTTCTTTCTCATTTTTTCATGGATGGCATCATGGGCAACTCTCATGATTTCTGGGGTCACTGCAGTACAAAGGCCAACATCATGGCCAGGTAGTTTGGCTAAATGGTATTTCAACCTGTTAACCCCTCCCGACATGTGACACCCACATAATTTGCAAGTCAAATTTTGCCTATTGTTGCCATCCTCGGGCCCACCATACTGCCAAAATGGGTCCAATATCATTGGCATTTTTGCAATTGGAAATTTGGAATGCTTCAAGCCTTCAACTCAAATGCAACCCTAGGGCACAAAAACAAAAAAAAATTACATTAAACTCCATTGGAAAATAATAGCAACATTCTAGCTTAAAAAATCATACCTCTAAATTTAGATTTTAAGCCATGAAAGATAAGAAGAAGAGGGTGACTAAGAAGTAAAAAAAAAGCATTCTATTTTCCATTCTAATTTTTTAAAACCCCCATTTACATTGGGACTGTTTTTCATTTTTTGGGGCATGGAAATCAATGGCAAAATAGTAAAAACAAATAGCAAAGAAATAGACAAGAAATAGGCAACGAAATAGTAAAACAAATATGCAAGAAATCTTTCAAACAGTCCATGGAAAAGATAGAAAAACAATGGATAAAATGCACATACCTTCAACACTTGCTCCACAAAAATCTTTGGTTGAGATGCCAAATGGTGTTTGAAAGCCTCCAAAGGTGTTGGTGGTCTCCTTAAGCCCTTCTCCTCCACTTCCAACAAGCTCATTTGCCAAATGAGAAAAAAAAAACCACGTTTTCCCTTTACTAGGCCGTGGATTGCCTGTCTGGGCGATTTTTTCCCTTGACCCGCGCTTTTTCCTCAAAAATTGCGATTTTTCTTAAGAAATCGCGGCTCCACGATTTTTTCAAAAATCACTATTTTTCCTCGGCGAAAAATCGGCCTGAGGAAAAACTCGCGATTTTTTCGATTTTTGCCGATTTTTCGGCGATTTTTTCAAGCTTGGTTTGTCGTTCCCTTATGCCCATTTATGTTGCAAATGATTGATTATAAGAAATAATATTTATGGAAATCATCATATCTTGATTCTTAGGGTATTTCTATTGAGTAATAGATGTTTGTGAAAAAATATTGATATAAATCTTTGGTTCTGTTACCTCCCAACTTGTACCTACGTGGAAAACGTCTTGATCCACTAGCACACCCAAACGCAACCTTGGATTAATTGCTAATGTTACCACACGACCAATTCCTTTTCTTTGGACCAACTTGTTGAATTATGTAGCTCGGACAGGTACTTCTGTAGGGTAAGTGTCTACGGACATGAAGTTATCCTTGTGGGGTCTTTTCTAAACATAAACTTTATTAATTATAAAGTTAAAGTGACTTTTATATTTAATGATAAAGCGACTTTTATTATTTAAGCTTGATTCTTCAAAATTTCGCTAGCATTTCTGCTGTACCTGTCACAAAAATAAAAAATCAGCGAGCATATATTACTAAAAGATGGTAGGAAAGACAATGCAAAAATACTTAGATTTTTTTTTAGAATTTTACATGCAAAGCACAAATTTTTAGTGTTCCATGGGGTCGCGTCTCCTAGGGTGGGGAATGCGCCCCCTCGCTCCCCCACGCTTCTGGGATGGGGAAACTCCTAGTTAAACGTTTCCCCACGTCCCCCTTTTGGGGGAAACTCAAGGAAACGTGTTTACCCACGTTTCCCCATGTGCGGAACGTGTTTCCCCCTAGGGGGGGCTTCTAGGCGTCCCCTCGTCCCCCCCAAATTTTCATCGTTCACAATAAAAATAAATGCAAATTAAAATATTAAAAAAGTGTTTAAAAAATTAAAACACAATTAAACAAAAATTAAATTAAATCCTAAACTGACCTAAGAGTCTAAGACCTTCCTAAATGCTATTCTCTCACGATTTCATTTCATAATTATATTGCAATTAAACTTGAAGCAGTTGTCACTGTTCTAAGTTCTAACTTCTCTCTGTTCATTGTTTGGTATCTATTTGACTATTTCAGACTTTAGCATTTGTTGCATTATCTTTTGCAAATTTGAAATTTGAATTTAGATATACATTGCATAATGATAATTATGATATTTAGTTTTTAGTTTTTATATGGGTATAGTAACATAGTTCAGTATCATTTACAAATTTGAAATTTGATATGCTAATAACTAATTGATGTAAACCCCATAATGATGAATTTAGTTTTTAGTTTTACTTTTTACATGGTAATAGTTACTGTTGGGATTTATCATTTTTATATTTTAAATTAATTTTTATGACTCCGACATCCCCCCGTTTCCTCGAAATTTCCCTAAAATTTGGGGTAGCTTCCACACGCCCCCCTTGTGCGCTTCCCCGCTCCCACGCTCCCCCGCCCTGGAAACTCTGTGGAACATTGCTTTTATACTAAGTAACAGGACACTTCCAAATAGGGCCCGTGTCCCGTATTCTACGTGTCGGACACGACACTTGCCCTAATACGTGTCTGATACCAAAATTTCCGTGTCCCGAAATCTAGACACTTTTCAGCACGTGTCGGACACTTGCCATGAACGTGTCCTGATTTTTGGATATGTGTTCTGTCA